>CAUYPK010028746.1:0-113948 GCA_963574355.1 Loris lydekkerianus | reverse complement strand
GTGAAACTCAGCAAATGTGAAATGTAAATGTCATGCCACGGTAACTAGGAAAATGCCAGGAAGGCTATGTTGACTATTGTGATGAAAATGTGTCAAATGGTCTATGAAGCTAGTGTATGATGCCCCATGATCATATCAATGTACGCAGCTATGATTTAATAAAAAAAAAAAAAAAAAAGAAAGAAAAGAAAAAGCTCACCATTTTTCTAGCTGCCTCATGAAAAAGGGGAAGGCACCTAAACAACCAGAGTTACCAGAAATCCAAGAAAGAAGTGCTGGTGGGCCAGGGATCCTCACGTCTGTACACAAACTCTGGACGAGTCAGTGGGTGGCCACTGGCAAGACCAGGTTTCAGGGCTAACCCAGTCTGACTCTAACCACGCCTGTAAGAACACCCACACACTTTGTAAAATGTAAAATTTTACACTTTGTAAAATTCTATCTCTGATAGAATGCAGAGTCCATATCACATAACTCGATAAAAATGTTCTGAGTCTTGATTGCAGTGTTGAATCAGAGGTCTGTATGTCCCTCAAAATGCATCAACCAGAACCACTTCAATGGATCTTTGTTTCACTCTTATCACAATACATTGGATTTAAAAATTAATGTGCATGCTTCTCACTAGGAAGCTAATTAAAAGGGAATTTCTGATCCCTTATATTTGGAATGGGTCCTTAAAGTCCACATTTGTAACAAGCTCCCAAGTGATGCTCACGCTGGCCTGAGTCTACATTTAAGTCTACTCAGTGCACATGGGATTCAGCTGGACAGCACTTTCTGAATCCTCACCTGTGTGATTAGCATCACTTCCTCATTCTTATAAGTGGTGTCATTATGCCCTAGCACTTCCTCGTATGTGGTGTTGATAATCTCTGATATTGCTAATAATCTGGCATGCACTAAGCCTTGGGTGATGTTCTCACAGCTATACATGAACTTACTCATTTAATCCTCAGTGCAAAAGCAGGTGCTATTATTAGTTCAAAATAACGAATGTCAAAACCAAAGCACAGAAAGTTCAAGGGATTCGCCTAATGTCACCCAGCTGATGGGCAGAGAGGCCGATTCAAACTTAAGCCTTCCAGTCTTAGCCACTGTGCTCTGTGGCTTCTCCACAGAGGAATTGTAGTTCCCCCAGAGGGGCAATCTTCCCGCTTTACCACCCTTCATGGAGGGCTTTCTTGGTTCACCATCCAATACTGACTGAGCACTTGACACCTGTCAGGCTTTACCCAGCAAACAGTGGCCAGCTCTGAGCATGCTCCCCTGGGAGCACGGCCTCCTTCACCCGCAGAGCCAACATCAGCCTGTCTACTCTCTGGGTTGTTTGTCAAGAACATTGTCATTCAGAACCTTCGCCACCCTCCCCCATTCTCCCACTGGTGGTGCCGTGTCCAGCAGAACCAGTCTCATACTTTTCCCCAGTGTCTTCTCATATCCGGGAATCACACCATGAGTTTTGAGGGATTTGTGATGCCTTTTTGATCTCCATCAAGGGAATGGAGTGTTAGATGTCCCTGAAACTTGAGGAAATTTACTGAAACTAAAGTTTGAGTTGAGAGACACAACATAGAGGTGACTCTGGACTTACCTCCTGCAAAGCCTGTCAAACATTTCCAGCCCTTGACTTAGCAGGAGAGAGAGCTGTCTTCGACCCTCGAGGAGGACTCCTGATTCCTTCTGACTGGGGACAAGAGGGGCCCATCTCCAGGGTCCAAAGCAAGCCTCTGGCAGCCCCAGCAGCCAGCCTCTGGAGGCAAAGCTTGCAGAACTTGGGAAGTGGAGACAGAGACCTGATGAAAGAGGTCCCAGGAGAGTTGCCTGATTCATGAACAGTGTCCACTTCAGGACCTCAGCCTGAAAGGGGCTTTAGATGGAGGAACTCCCTGAAGGGGAAGGTTGTCCATCACAAGAACAGATTAGCAATGAGGACAAGACTACACCTAAGTAATAAGGACTCTAACTGCACATCTTTCCAGAAGCAGAGGACTGGAAAGGTCACTTATCCATGAGTTGACCCTCAGGGAGTTTTGACTCCCTTGGGACTTTGTGGGTTCCATTAGAAGACAGAGAAGCAGATCCAAGGGAACACTGGCCAAGACCACTTCCCAGTTGGGAACAACATGGCTTAGAAACAGCCTGTGCAGCCTCCTGGACGTCCCATCACTCTTGCCAAATAACATTTTGGTGAGCTGAGTGTCAATGAATGAAAAACAGATGGATTTAATTTCCCTTGAAACTAGGGATGGGTGAACCCAGCCACAGTGTGGAATTGCTGAATGTCTCAAACTATTTTTTTTTTTTAATGTTTTTGGTTCAGAAAAACTGGAATCCATGGTCTTGCAAAGCACAGTTCCCTGCATTTCTATGAGCCTTTGTGTATTTTAAGGGGAATTTGATCTGCATATTTCAACTTCTTTATACTTCACTTATCAAAATGCTTTATAAAATTTCCAGGAAGCCTGTGAAATAGTTTATAACTTTTTAAAAAACTTTTTTATTTAGAAAAGGGAATAGTGCGGAAGGTTGGAAAATCACGTGCCGGGCAAAGGTATGTTCAGGTGAAAGTTCACATTTCCAGGGAGTTCTGTGTCCCACAATGACATGCACGTTAAGTGCAGTCACATGTGCTCAATGAACATATTTGAAAATCTCTGGTAAAGCAAGGGGAAAAGATGAGAAAGTTTAATAAGAATAGGCTCAAGGAAAGGCTGGAAAACACAATGCGATGTATGATAGCCCCAGGTTTTCTCACCTCTCATTAGCAGGCAGTGTCTCCTTGGTAACCATGAATTTAATGAAGCAGAACTGAGGCATCGTTGCATCACCCACCAGCCTGAGTCGCCGCCGTGCTCCAAGCATCACTTCTCTGTATAAGACACATGACAAGGGAGTTACTGATGGATGTTTAGGAGTGGAAGGAGGGCTGGAGGAGGTGATGGAAGAAACGTGCCACTGGAGGAGGGTGGGAGAGGGCAGAAGGGAAGTGTCAGTGTCGTCTTCATTTCAGACATTGACTCAGACCACAGGAATACATGTGGGTCCTGAAAGTTGTTTTTACTTACAGCTCAGCTACAGGGTCCAGGGAACCAAGGAAGATACCAGGGGTTGTCCCACCTCTCAGGGAACAGGGTCATTTGTACTGTGGGTAGAGCACCTAACAGGCTGACTTGTCCACATGGCTTTGGCAGAGAGTGGAGCAGTAGCTCTGACTCAAAGTCTCTCATGAGGTCCAATCCCAATGTTGCAGGGAGTGTGGTCATGTGAAGGCTTGACTGGGGCTGGAGGATGCACTGCGTGGTGGAGCCCTCCACTTCTTGCCTGGTTCTTGGCTGGAGTTCCTCCTCAGGAGACTCTTTCCATGGGTATGTTCATGGCATGGTAGCCAGTGTCACCCAGAGAGAGGGTTCCAAGAGAGAAGCAGACCAGAAGCCACAGTATCTTTTATTACCAAGAACCTTATGTCTTTCCCCCTATTAATTAGCAGTGAGCCACTAAGTCCAGTCACACCCAAGGGGAGGGAAATAGGCTCTACCTTTTCAATAAAGTGTCAAAGAATTTGTGGACATATTTTAAACCACATACCCCATTACTCCAGAATAGATTTGTAGGTAGCTGAGGAAGGTAGAATGGTGGGGTGCCCCTAAGATGGGGGGGGGGTTGATGATTCATCTTAAATCAGGTTGATGGACAGCAATGGTGTGCGTGCTCCTTTCTTACAATGTTCCCTTGTCTTATGAGCAGGTGAAGGGAAGCCAACCTGTTCTATTTGAACAAAGCAGACTGGCATCTTAAGAGGACATGATGAGCTGTGTTCGACATGATGCAGAGGAAACAGGACATTGTGCTGGAACCAGCCTAGCCCAGTTTTGTGGGCGGGTGGACCTGCAGCATTACCGTCTGATATAACCCTCTCTTGCCAAACGCCAGGCTCACCCAGTACTATCTACCATGCTGATTGCTGGTACAACTTTTAGGCGGATAGGGTAGATCAGATAGAAACAGAAACTCTTTCCTTTCCATAAAATATTTTATGCAGATGAAACTGTTCTTGATTTAAGCCCTTTGGCAAGAAATGGCCATAACATGGGAAGTACTGATTTTCTACGATTTTCCTTCCTTCCTTCTATATCCATGGTGCCTGTCTAAGTGTGAACTACAGGAAAAGCACCTTGCTGATTACTCATTTTTACTTATTTTTTATTTTTATTTATTGTCTTTTTTTTTTTTTGGAGAGAGAGTCTCACTTTAGAGACAGAGTCTCACCTTATTGCCCTCAGTAGAGTGCCGTGGCATCACACACCTCACAGCAACCTCCAACTCCTGGGCTTAGGCTATTCTCTTGCCTCAGCCTCCCAAGTAGCTGGGACTACAGGTGCCCACTGCAATACCCAGCTATTTTTTTGTTGCAGTTTGGCTGGGGCCAGGTTTGAACCCACTACTCTTGGTATATGGGGCTGGCACCCTACTCACTGAGCCACAGGTGCTGCCCATTTTTTTTTATTTTTTGTGAGAGAATCTTAGTGTCACCCTCAGTAGAGTGCTATACTGTCACAGCTCACAGCAACCTCAAACTCTTGGGTTTAAGGGATTCTCTTAATTCAGCCTCCCAAGTAGCTGGGACTACAGGTGCCTGCCACAATGCCTGGCTACTTTTTTTTTTTTTTTTTTTTTTTTTTTTTGTTATTGTTGTCATTGTTGTTTAGCAGGCCCTGGCCATGTTCCCACCCACCAGCCCTGGTGCATGTGGCGGGCACCCTAACCACTGAGCTATGGGTGCTGAGCGAATTACTCATTTTTATTGATTGAATGAGCTAGAGTTCACCATGGAAGAAGGGGTGATAGCAAGAGAGGGTAGCAGGTGTTCTAAGTTGGTTAGGTCGCTGATGCCAGAAAGTTCACCAGCCCAACCATAAATGACAGTCTCACATCTGGGGGACTTGTTGTGTAAGAGCCTATAGAAGGAAATGCTGGGGTCCAATCCTCTTCTGATATGGCCCCCTCTTGACTGAGCCCAATGTGGAACCTGCACCCCAAAGCAGGACAAGGACCAGAGATGAAGGCTCAGTCCAAGCTAAACCTTCTCAGGCTGAGGGCGATTCAGCACCCACAGAAACCAGCAGGAGAGTGTGGTCAAGCTGGACAGGCCACATTGGCCTGCCAGGCCCTGGTGGTAGCCGTGGAGATGGGAAGTTCATTTAGACTCCTCAGGTTTGCATACCACATCACTGGTTCTGCATCATCACGATTGGCGCAGGCAGGGTCCAGCTTGGGATGTCCTACAGCCTTGGGGAGGCTTCTCCTACTAGACACAGGTGAGGAGAGGTCAGAGCCTGCCCAGAGGATGAGAGAACTCCTCTCTCACCCTGCCATGTTCTATCCTGGCTGCTGAAGTTTGAGATGCCAGACTGGTGAAGTGCAACATGATGGTTTGAGTTATGGTTTTGCGTTGTTGTTGTTTTTTCCCAGGATATTACAGGGGTATACACATTTTGTTTACATAATTTACTTTGGTACATTTTAAGTCAAAGTTATAAGTGCTCTTCACCCAGAATGTGAGCCAGTTCAATGTGAATTTACCTCCTCCCTTGCACCTACTTAATTTCCTTTGAGTTTTACCTCCCTACATGCACGTAAGTGTTCATCAACTAGTTCCAATTAAGTATTGAACATGTGGTATTTGTTTATCCATTCTTATGATACTTCACTTAGAAGAATGGTCTCCAGTTCCATCCAGGTTGTTACAAAAGAGACTAGGTCATTTTTTTAATGGTTGGGTAATACCCCATGGTATACATTCACCACATTTTATTAATCGACTCAGGTATTGACAGGCACTTGGGTGTTTCCACATCTTTGCAATTGGGAATTGTGTTGATATGAACATTTGAAGGCAAGTGTCTTTTTTTATAAAATGTCATTTTTTCTTCTGGGTAAATTCCTAGTAGTGAGATTGATGGATCAAATGGCAGGTCTACTTTTAGTTGTTTGAGATACTTGCATGCTATTTTCCATAGAGGCTGTACTAATTTCCAGTCTCACCAACAGTGTAGAAGTGTTCCTTTGTCTCCACATCCATGCCAATGCTTGTTGTTTTGGGAACTTTTTGATAGGAGCCATTCTCCCTGGAGTTAGGTAATAGCTCATTGCAGTTCTGATTTGCATTTCTGTGATGATTAGACCTACAGAGAATTTTTTCATGTGTTTGTTGGCCATTAGACTAATTTTATTCAAAATTTCTATTTATGTCTTTTGACCACTTTTTAATGGAGTTGTTTGATTCTTTCTTGCTTGAGTTTTTGTAGATTCTTTTACCTCCTTAATTAAATATATTGCTAGGTATTTTATTTTCTGGTTATCAGCCCTTTACCAGATGTATAGCATGCAAAGATTTTCTTCCATTCTTTAGGGTATTTACTTTATTATGTCCTTAGCTGAAAAACTTCTTAATTTGATCAGATCCCATTTTTTTTTGTTGTTTGTTTGTTTGTTTTTTTGCAGTTTTTGGCCAGGGCTGAGTTCGAACCCACCACCTCCAACATATGGGGCTGGTGTCCTACTCCTTTGAGCCAAAGGCACCATCCTATGCCATTTGTTTATTTTTAATGTTGCTGTGATTGCTTTGGGGGTCTGGGCTGATATCTATAAGACTTTTTTTCTATCATTTTCTTCTAGAATTCTTAAGAGTTTCGTGCCTTAGTTTTTAGTTTTTGGGGGTTTTTTGTTGTTGTTTGGGGCTGGGTTTGAACCCGCCACCTCCGGCATTTGGGGCTGGCGTGCTACTCCTTTGAGCCACAGGCGCTGCCCCCGAGCCTTAGGTTTAAGTCTTTTATCCATTGTGAATTAATTTTTGTGAGTGATGCAGATCCTATTTCAGTTCTGAGAGGTGCAGATCCTATTTCAGTCTTTTACATGTGGCTATCCAGTTTTCTCAGCACCATTTATTGAATAGGGATTCTTCTCCCCTGAATGTTTTTGTCTGTTGTGTTAAAGATTAGATGAGAATATGAGGATGGTTTTCTATCTAGGTCCTCTGTTTTGATCCATAGATCTGTGTCCCTGTTTTTGAGCCAATACCATGTTGTTTTGTTTACTATAGTCTTGTAGTATAGCTTGAAGTCTGGTAAAGTGATGCCTCCTAATCTGTTCTTATTACATAATGTTGGCTATTCAGAGTCTTTTTTGGTTTTATACAAAGCATAGAACAATTTTTTTCAGATCTGTGAAAAATGACATTGGTATTTTAATGGGGATTGCATTGAATCTATAAATCACTTTGGGCAGTATAGCCATTTTAACAATGTTAATTCTGCTTATTCATGGGCATGATATGTTTTCCCATCTATTTGCATCTACTGCAATTTCTTTCCTCAGTGTTTCCTAGCTCTCCCTATTGAGGTCTTTTCCCTCCTTAGTTAAATATATTACTAGTATTTTATTTTCTTTGTTGCTACTCTGAAAGGTATTACATCTTATACTTGATTCTCAGCTTGACTGTTATTGGCCTACATGAAAGCTATTTATTTGTGTTCATTGATTTTGTAACCTGAGACTTTGTTGAATTTATCAATTCCAGGAATCTCTTGGTTGACTCTTTGAATTGTTCTATAGTTTTATTTTAATATAAAAAAGGATTTATGAATAGATCATGAGCTCCAGGAAAGGTTTCATGTGAAGCACAGCTAAGAAGGCCACAGCATTCGTGCTGTCAATGGTGTGTGGCATCTGGCAATTGACCTCTATGTCCTGCCCTTTGTTTCTGTGTGGCCAACTGAAATGCAGACCCTGGTTTACCAAGTAATGATTGTCTTAGTCTGCAATTACCCAGCGATTATATTTCTCCTAACTAGCCTAGAGAGAAGGGTGCAGGGAAGAGTGTTTGGCTCTGGAGACCTGGTTTCTAGACTCTGACAAGACAAGTCATTCAGTCCACTGGTACCTCAGTTTCCTCCTCTCGTGCCCTTTGTCCAGACATTCCATGACACCAGGACTGATTTTCATTCTTGGTCGCAAACATATAGTTGCCATTTGGTCAGGAGCTGTACATTAATGTGTCTTTATATTAGACAAAGAGGGGAAGAAAATTCCAGGAAAGGTTTAAACAGGAGTCTAAGACTAACACTCCGAGCTGAACATACTGACTTGCAAAACTTCATTGAAAGAAAACCAAAGCATTATCTTTCTTCAAAATAATAATAACAATAATGGCATTAACTAACATTTGTCAGGTTCTAAATGTGTATCCCACAGCATGTAAGAATTTTGAATATTGTTTTAATTTCCTCCTATGCACCCTATTGGTGAGGGAGGGATTCCATCCTGGAGTTATGAGAGTGACCTACCCCTCTCATGGGACACGTAACAGATGTGACTGACAGCAGTTTGTTAGTCACTCATAGTCACTCACAGCTCGGGAGAGGAGGGCCGAGCATGGCAGGACACTCAGGGCTGCAGGTGGAGCAGAGTGAACAAGCAGGGGCTGGGGGTGGCAGGCTTGGTAGTAACAAGACAGGGAGCTGCTCCTTCATTCCTGCAGGAGGATGTGACTGGCTTGTTTGAATAATACTGAGGCTGGCAGGGAACTGAAACCCACCCCTCGGGGATGAGGAGGAACTGCCTGGTCCGTTTGATAAGGGAGGTTGCTGGCGGCCACTCCTCCCAGCACGTTTTATTAAATAGGATTCTTTTCTCCAATGTAGCTTCTGTTTGGTTTATCCAAGATCAGGTGGTGATACATGGCTGGGTTCATCTCTAGGTTCTCTACTCTATTCCACAGATCTACAGCTCTAGTTTTGTGCCAGTCAAATTTGCATAAGAAAGTTTACAGCAGCTCAATTCACAATCCTCAAGACATGGAAGCAACCCAAGGGCCCATCAGCTTATGACTGGATTAACAACCTGTGGCATATGTGTGGAGTACTATACAGCTATAAAAGGGATGGGGACTTTACATCTTTTGTATTAACATGGATAGAGCTGAAATATTCTTCTTAGTAAAATATCACCAAAATGGAAAAGCAAGTATCCAATGTATTCAATACTAATATAAAACCAATATATAAACAATGACACACCCACAGGAAAGAAAAACACATGTATGTTCAAATGAGGGGGCGAGGAAGGAGGGAAAGGGGAAATTGGAAGGTGGAGGGGTATTGGCAAATTCTCACCTAATGTACACAATGTAAGGGTGTGAAGGGCTTTACTACAACTTGAACTTTACCTGAGGAATGAAAACAGTGTAACCCAATCATTTCTACCTTCATATTAATTTGAAATTAAAAAGAAAAAAGAAGGGTTTTTGAGCTGGGGGCCGTATCTTCAGGAGCAGAACAGAAAGAGGGCGTACAGTCGGGCCAGCAGAGGCACTCCTGATTTTATCAGATTTGCAGGTAGTTTGTGATAATGAGCCCTAATTTTAGGCCTTACATCACATACAGATCACGTCATTCCATCACTGGATGCCTATGTAATATTATACCACTTTGCAAATGGTGAAGCTGAGGTTTAAATAAGGCTAAGCAAACTGCCCAATTGTCATCCACATAGTGGCTGAGCAGGTGGGTTTGTTAATCTCAGAGTCTGACCCAATAAGCCACCACTTACAGGCCGATGTAACGGCCCAGCTTAGAAATGGACCGGGGAAAGGAAGGACCAGAAGGGCAGGAAGCACACCCTCACCCCGGGCAGCAGAAAGCTCGGCTGAAACAAATGAGTCTTTTGTTCTGTGTACCATTTGACCTTCAGAGTCCCGCACGGCCTCCCCAAGGCAGCTGGGTTAATAACACAGCCCCCATGACCCACCACCAGCAGGAGGTCTGCCTCTGATGGCCAACCTCACGCTTTAATCAGTAGCCCCTGAAGTGCCGACAAGCCCAGCTGCTCTGGACACCCTCCTGATTATACAGCCGGGAGGAAGAGAAACCGTCCAAGCAGATCAACCAGCTCCCAGGGTCTTCTAATTCCAAGGCCGGGGTCTGCCTCAATCAGTCGTTCTTTTGCGTGAGCATGTTGAACACGCCAAGGGGACTTGACATTCTGGAATGAATTCCTCTGCGTTGAAAGAGGCTTCACATCTCTTTTGGTCCAAACCCCCCTCCCATTTCTCAGTTGAAAAAAGGTGAAGTGGCACCTCCCGAGGTCACAAAGCTGGAGGGGCAGAAGCAGCCTGGGTTCCTTCTCCAAGCTCGTTCCCATCGCTTTCCTCCCATGCTCGCCTCCCACAACCGAAATGGAAGAAAGAAGATTTTTCTCTTACTCAGCCCCCTTTGCAGTGAGGGTGACCAGGACGTGACCAGTCTCAGGCTCTGTGGCAAGAGGGAATCTGGTGGAGGGGGGAGCCAGGAGAGACTCACCCTCCCTTATAGAAACAGGGTGTAGGGAAAGGGCTTTCTCCCTGCCCTCCTCACCGCTGCCCCTGGCTACTGTGATGGTCTCTGGAGGACCTGAAGCTTGAAATTGGAGAGGGAGACTTTCAGCCATGAGGGAAGTCTCTGAGGAGCCGACCCGGTAGTCAGCAACACGCAGCTGATCATCAGCCCCAAACTGCCTGTCCTCATTCAGTAGCAACTAACCTGAGTTAAACCACTGGAAGTCACGTGTTCTCTCCTGTACAGCCAAACACTCTCCTCTGAGCCGCAGTCACTGAGACAGGCAGGGGGTAATAATGCCCACAGTGTCGCTCACTAGCACTGTGACCCAGGCCAAGGAACTCTTCCCTGCCTTACTTTCCTTTTCTACTAAACAGGTACATTTTAAATCAGTAAATATTTATAAAGAGTACAGAATGTTTCCTTGGTCAGAGGAAATGGCTCCCATCGTTTCACAATTCTGCCAGCCCACCTCTGGAGAACCTCCTCAAAGAGATTACAGTGAATTACACAGAGAAATCGTTTAAACACAATTTCTTATTCCAAAGTCTACAGTGGCCCTGAGACTGCATTTCTGAAAGCTGCTGGGGCTGGTGCTCAGGTGACACTTTGTGGAGTGGCACTGTGTGGCCCTCTGGGTTCAGCCTTCCAGCTGAGACCCTCTTCTGACACTCAGGGATGTCATGCTAGAGTCAGACTGTGTCTTTGCAGTTAGCATCTCCTACTTCCTGTGCCCAGCCTGTGACTCAGCCCCTGCTTTTCCAGGTTGAGAGGTTGTCATTGTCAATCACAATGTCACCCTCAATGGCCCGTCCAGGGTCTAGACTAGTCAAAGGGAACTGGACATACAGCAAGACAGGTATATGGAGAAAAAGAGGGGCTCTTTGGGGACCTAGTTCAAAGTGGGTTGCATAAGTTCACGGATTCCTGAACTCTTGGAGCCACCTGAAGGCCTCTTAGCAGGACCTTGGTCTCAGAAAGATCCGTGTTTTGACAGCCCCCAATTCTAGAATCCATGAGTCCATGTGTTCCAGCCATGCACCCTGCTTAAAGCTTGTCCTGAGTGGGTTCACCTGCCCTCAGCTCTGTCACCTGCCTGTGTCAGGGCCAGGTCTCCTTCTCCCACTTGTGGGGAGCCCAGAGCTGCTGTGCGCCCTGCCCCCCCCCCCCCAGCTCCCTTCTTCCTGCACTTTGGCTCTCCACCCTGCTAAAGCTCGCCTCTTTTCCTTCCAGACTGCCTCCATCTCCTCCCTGCCTTAGTCCACTTTGGTGGCTAAAACAGAATACCACGGCGAGGCAATCCACATGGGAAGGAACATTATTGCTCACGGTTCTGGAGTCTGGGAAGTCATCAAGTGGCTGCATATGGCGAGGGCCTTTGTGCCGTGCCATCCACGGGAAGGCGGAAGGGCAAGAGGGCTCGAGAGAACAAGAAAGCAAGATGGGGCAAACTCTCTGCTGTGACAAGCCCACTCTTTGGTAACTCATCAACTCCAGCAATAATGACTATTCTACCCATGAGGTTAGAGCCCTCACAGACCAACAACCTATTAATGGTCCTGCCTCTTCATACCACAACCAGTGACCAATGGTGATCAATTGCAACCTGAGTTCTGGAGGTGCTATGTTTTGAATTTTTGTCCCCTTTGAATATCATGTTGAAACTAAATTCTCCATGAAACAGTATGAAGAAGTGAGGGCTTTCACAGGTGATTGGGTCGTGAGGACTCTGCCCTCAGGGACAGAGAAACACACTCATAGGTTATTGTGGTCGTGAGCTGTCATGGAGTGAGTCTGTTATAAAAGCCAGTGGTTCTCACTCTCTCCCCCTGGCCATGAGATGCCCTGTGCCCCCTCCCCTTATGACTCTACAGAGTGCCCCCTAGTAAGAAGGCCCCCGCCAGAATCCCCAGCCTCCAGAACTGTAGGGAATATGTTTCTTTGCTTTATAAATTACTAAGTCTCAGGTATTCAGTTAAAGCAAAAGAAAGCAGACAGGAGGGGCCAATTCAAATGAGAGAATTTTACCCCTGGCTCCCTAAATTCATGTTTTATCACCTACAAAATTCATTCATTCTGGCCCAATAGCCCAAGAGCCTTAACTTGTATCAGCATCAGCTCAAAAGTCTCAAATCATGAGTCTCAGATACGGGTGAGACTCAAGGCACGATTCATCTTGAGGCAACCTCCCCCCCACACACTCAAGTTGTGAGCCTATGATAGAAAACCAGCTATCTACTTCCTAAATACAAGGGTAGGGCAGACCCAGGGTAAACACTGCCCTCCCATAAGGGAGCAATGGGCGAGGAAAGAGGGTTACTGGTTCCAAGTCAGTACAAAACCCAACAGAGAAAACACTAAGCTCTTAGATAATCTCCTTTGTCTCCTTGTCCTGAGTCCTCTGGGGCATAGGTTGGATCCAGGGCTCCGGGCAGCTTCACCCTGGTGGCTCTGCTGGGCTCTATTGGCCCAGAGGCTCCCCTGGGTTGCAGTCTCATGCTGGCAACTCTTCTAGGCTGGTGCTGCAAGCTGGTAGCTCTGCAGTCCTGGGGTCCTCCACAACCCCACCAGGCATTGCCCTAGAGGGGCCTCAATTCAGCAGCCCTAGCCCCTCCTTTGCACTCAGCAGTGCCCTCAAAGAAGCTCCCTGCCCTGGTTCTGCCCTGCCCTAAAGCCGAGACGGGGGCCGCCATGTCCTGCAGCTCCTGTATCCTGCACACCTACAGAATTAGCAACACGTAGATGATGCCAAGACTTCCAGCTGGTGCCTTCCCAGGCAGTGGTATGAGCTGCACCTGAGCCTGCCTGAGCCACTGCTGGAGTATCCAAGGAGCATAGCACCCAACTGTGAAGGCAGAGACCAAGGTGGCCCAGACAGCGAGATCCAGGGCACGCAAGCCCATTCCCTGGAACTATTCTGCCCTCTTCCAGCTCTAGGCCTGTGATGGGGGTGGAGAGTGCAGGCTGGGGGGGTCTCACTCTTCCGTTGTATCGATGACCCATCCCGTCTGTACTAAGCTTCTTAGCTAATGGGTTGCTGGGCTACAGCTTTGGTTTTCCTTCCTAAACACACTTTTTCATTTCTTACATAGCCAGACTGAATGTTTTCTAAAATCTTTATATTCTGCCTCTCTTCTAATTATAAATTTCACCTTTAAGTCACGTCTTCCCCTTGCATATGTGTGGTTAAAAGTACCTATACAGTTCTTTCAATATAGTGCTTAGAAATTTCTTCCAGCAGACATCACCTAGTGGATCACTCTTAAATCCTGCCTCCTACAAAGCCAAGGGCATGGACACAATTCAGCCAAGTTCTGTACCAGTTCATAACAAGGGAGGCCTTTGCTCCAGTTTTCTTTTTCCACCTGAGACCCCATCAGAATGGCTGTCACTGTCCATATTTCTGCCGGCATTCTGATCATAGCTGTTCAAGGAATATGACATTTCAGATTTCTCTACAGCTTTCCTCTTGCAAGCCCTGTAAAGAATCGCCCTTAATGCTCTATGTATGGCTTCCTAGACTGTTTCTAGCCTGCTCACCCCAATTTCCCAGCCTCTACCCATTACCCAGTTCCAAAGCTGCTTCCATATTTTGGGATATTTGTTCTAGCTAATGGGTCCCATTTCTTGGTACCAATTTTCTGTTTTGGTTCACTTTGTGTTACAATACTTCAATATTATAGGCTACATGATTTATAAAGAAAATAGATTTATGTAATGTATTCTTCTAATTCTGAAGGCTAAGAAGTCCAATATCAAGGAACTGGCATCTGGTGGGGGCCTCTGTGCTGAGTCCCAGGGAGGAAGGCAGGAGGGCAAGGCAGTGTGAGGAGCCAAAAGGGCGCCACCCCTGCAGGTGCAGCAGCCCACACTCCTGGGGACCAACCCACCCGTACAATAACATTATTCTATTCATGACAGTGATAGTGCCTGAACAGTCTCGCCTCTTAATACCATCACAATGGCAAATAGATTTCACCATGAGTTTTGAAGGTGGCATTCAAACCGCAGCACTCTCCAACCCTGTCTCAGAGCCCTCGACAAATCTCTAGTCCAGAAAATTCCCAATGCCATTGCCTCTCCTGGTTTAAAACATGTTTCTCTCCCAACCCCAGTAACTGAGCTCCATGAAGGCAGAAATAACTATTCATCCTGAACCCTCTTCCTGGCTGGACCCTCCCCGCATGCCTCCCTGGTCCCCGTGTGGCTCTGGAGGCCAAGGCACGCCTCATGCACTCCCCTGTGCGGTGTACAATGTATCCTCCCTTCCTTGTTTCTTAGCCTTCCTCAACCTTCTGATCAGAGTAGCCAGAAGATGCTATGTGATGAAATAAAAAATAAAATCTCAAGCTTAGTCATCACTTGCAATGAGATGGGCACCCTGGTGAGAAACTTACATACACCCGTTTAACTAAAGTTTACAACTATTCGTATTAATTGTGCTTATATAAGCTCCACTTTACAGGAATGGAGGCTGACGGTGGGTTTCCCAGACTGCATAGCCAGGAAGCAGCCCAGCCAGGACCGGCCTCTTTTGACTCCCAGCAAAGGAGTTCCTGGAACTGTCAGGCCTCACCTGACTCCTTTCCACTGGAGGAGAAGCTAGTGTGAAATTGGGGGTCCTGGTTAAAAAACAGAAGATCACTTAAATCTCTGAGCTCAGTTCCCCCAACCAAACCATGATTCTGACTGCGAGATTCATGAGCCAATGGCAGTCCCTATAGTCCCGGGATTTCAAACACACTCAGCAGGCAATACCCAGTTGTTCTGTGCCAATGCTTAGAGATCTCTCTGAATGCAAATCTCATGCAGTCTATTCTTCCATGGCTGCATTTTCTGCTCCAAGCTGAGAATGCATTATTTATTTATTTATTTATTTATTCATTTATTTTTTTTTTTTTTTGACAGAAAGTCTTACTATGTCACCCTCAGTAGAGTGCTATGACATCACAGCTCACAGCAACCTCAAACTCTTGGGCTTAGGCCATTCTCTTGCCTCAGCCTCCCAAGTAGCTGGGACTACAGGCACCCACCACAACATCCAGCTATTTTTTTGTTATTGTTGTCATTATTGTTCAGCAGGTCTGGGACAGTTTCGAACCTACCAGCACCAATGCATGTGGTTGGCACCCTAACCACTGAGCTACAGGCACTGAGCCTGAGAATGCATTTCAGAAGATATGTTTAGCACAGAATATGCTCTAGCTTAGGACTCATCCAGGATAACACCTCAGGGACATTGGCAAATATCACTTGTGAGAACCCAACTTACGTGCCCACCCTGTGCTGCAAGGTGCCAGGCAGATGCCAGGACAGACAGCAAGGCCAGGCCCAGACTCTAGTGCGGCCTCAGAGGAAGTCCATCCCCAGGTGCCCTGGGTCTGGTCTCCCTCATGATGCAGATGGTTCTCAGGACCAAGGTCCTACCAAGAGACCCTCAAGTGACTCCACGAGTTCTGGAATCCGAACCTCTGCACATTGCACTTTCAACTAAACTTCCACAAAGCCCGAAATACCGGTCTGTTGGAGACCAAGCAGCAGGCTTATAGAAGCAACCACTGTTTTTTGAGAGAGGCATTGGGAGCAGGACAGTTTCCTAGCTAGCATGAAGATGTTTTGCTGCCCAAGACAAGCCCTCAAGCAGCTGCATGCATTAATGAGTTAAGATTGTCACTCGTTGGCAAGCAGGTGTTATACTTTGGACATTTGTGGTGCAACAGAGTGGGAATCAAGCCCGTGGGGAAAGAGCACATATTGATCATTAAGCATGTAGCTCCAGTACATGGGCCCCTCACACCTGTTGTACAATACTTTAATAAAAGGCCACGGCAGAGGTTACTCAAGCTCTCCCCGCACCCATGGGAAGCTCACCTCTTGCAGGCATTTGTACTTTCAATATGTGGTCCCAGCTGTTTTTATTCACGTGGTGATGGGGTACCCACAGCAGGGACTGACACTGGTCTCCTCCTAAGTTCAGCTCCTTTGTAAAGGGACATGAATAAACCATGGATCATTAAGAGCAGGCAAAGTTTTGCAAAGTCCTTGGTGCTATGTAGGGCAGGGCTTCTCAGAATTTTCCACTGAGTACCCCTAGCTGCAAAGGAGGAGGAACAAGCACCCCAGGTCTAGCCTGAAGCAGCCCCATAACTACACGAATTGTTTCTGGAGTCTTATGTTTATCTTAATAATTCATGGGAATTTTAAATTTCATTCCATAGCATATCATGTCTATTTTATATTAAATATAAATTTAATAATTGCCTTAAACCTCAAGAAAAATGGATGCCACGGCCCCCCTGGGGGCACAAATGTCCCAGGTTGAGGGCACAGATGCAAGGTGCTATGTTCACTGGCTGTTCTAGAACCTTCTCTGGCTCACACTTAGAAAGGTCAAGGAAATTAAGCAGCATGCACTTATAGTAAAACCCAACTAGAGAACAGAATTTCTGGGAGATGTTTGCACATAGGCCAAAGAAACCTTCTAGAAAACAAGCAAACAAACACATCAGTATGAGGCAGTGACCACTAATATATCTGACTTCTGGACACTGATGGAGTCTATGAAGATCCTTCTCAGGAAAAACCCCACCATTTCTCAGGTCTGTGAGTCCTTGGAGATTTCTAGAAACCTTAAGCCATCGATGGGTCTCTAAGAACGCAGGGATCACCACTGAGACCCTTCATCCTAAGGCCCATTGTGGGAGGCAAACATTTTCTTAAAATATTTTGAGCTAACATTTAAAACTGTGGAACGTTCACATGAATGCTTGGGTGTGGGAAGACTTGACACAGTGGGCCTGAAGTTTCTCATGGCTCCATGGGGCTGAGGAGCGGCCACTGCCCCTGTGGCTGGGGCTTTACTGTCCCCTTCACACATCACCCACCTTCCTCCTTCACTGAACTTGCCCGGCCCTGTGTCACCTGTGCTTATGACTCCTGTTGCTGGGTCCCCACCAGTGATATCAGGTCCCAACAGTGGGTGTCAGTGTCTGCCCCAGTCACCTTCCCCTAGACCTGCTCCACCTCCCTGGGGAGAAGAGGGAACAAAGTGTCAAAATACAAGAAAAATCTATGAATGTGTCAGGAATGGGGAGCAGTCGTCACAGTGGAGTTCAATGCCCACTTCCCTGGAAATAAGGCCATGAAGGGAAATGGAGGGTCACCCTCCACTGGGGTGGTGGCAGATGCAGCAATGAATGAACACAGACTGGGCAGCTTCAAACAACAGAAGTGTGTTCTGAGGGCCAGATATCTGAAATCAGGACCACAATACCCTCTGGAGACACAAAAGACCTATTCTCTTCCTCTCTAACTCCGTGTCTCCGGCGTTCTCTGGGTACGGCGGCTCCTCTCCAGTCTCGCCTGTTCCATCTCTGTAGCTTCTCCTGTTCTGTCTCTTAGAACTCCTGTCCTTGAATTTAGGGCTGGCCTGGTCCATCCAGGACCCTTTGCTAAATTACATCTGCAAAGACATTTTTTGCCAAATAAAGTTCCATTCATAGGTACTGGGAATTGGAACTTGAGCATATATTTTGGGTGGTGCCCATTGAACCCACCCCACCCCAAGCTTCCTGTCAGCCACCAGCAGACATCATAGGTAACAGAAGTCCCCAAAGAAGATCAGTCACGGTGGTGGCTTTGCCAGTGCTCATGGCAAGAAGTGTCTTCTAGGAACAGAGCAGATGGGGAGGAACATGCAACTTGTGTGCCAATTTGACATGGACACCCTTGTTAATGGGCACAAGAGTCCATTGGTGACACCGAGGAAGCTCTGGGAGGAGGGGGATGGAGGCACATAAAGGCTTCTGGAAGGGTCAGGCCCTACCCCCAACTTCACCCAGAAGCTCTACAACCTACACATGTCCCTGAGACCTTGATGGTGTTGGAGGACAAGGAGAGTGTGTCACTTTGCAGGGACCATCCTAACAGATTGCACAGGTTAGGGGCTTCAACAACAGAAATTTATTTTCTAGAGTTTTAGCGACTAGAAGTTCATGATCAAGTTGTTACCGGGATTGATTTTTCCTGGGGCCTCTCCCTTTGGCTATCTTTCTGTGTTTTCACATGGACAGCTCCCCTTCCTTCCACGCATGTCAGTGTCCTGATCTCCTCATAACAACACAGACTGTGCTGTTTGGGGGCCACCTAATGACCTCACGTCAGCTTCATCACCTGTTAAAGACCTGTCTCCAAATGTCATCATGTTTTGACCTACCGTGAGTTCAGACTCAAGGTAAGAATTTCAGGGTTGGGGGGACACAATTCAGCCTGTAACAAAGAAGAACTTTCAAGAAAGACTCAGGTTGGTGGTGGAATGGCCTGGTAAAATAAAATTTAAGTAAATTAAAGACAATGTGCTTCTTTTTCCTATACACCTCCATATGTGGAGTGACTCATCCACAGGTCCCCACAAACACCCTCTCCCCAGACAGGAAGGCACAGATCCTGGGAGTGGCATGATTGTGCTTTTGTCAAAAAGAAAAACCTCCAGGGTTCTCCGTCCCTGCCACAGAGGCCTCTGCCTTGCCAAGTGGGCACAGAGCAAATCCCCAAGCTCTTGCTCATCTGGAGCCAGGTAGTCATTACATCCCTCCTACCTGCCCAGTACTGTGCAGGGCAAGTGGGGGAAGGAGGCATGTGGCCTGCCCTTACCTGTTACCTGCAGCGGGGGCCGGGTCAAAGCAAGAACAGCCCAAAGAGCTCTCCAGCACTGTGATCAGACCTCCCTGCCTCTCCCACGCCCCACGGGGTTATTCCGCCCTCCCTAGACCTGCTAAAACATGGAACTAAGGATGGGTCAATTTTTCCAAGGAAGGATGGGAACATCATCCCCTTAGGTAAAACCTATGTCCAGCAGAGCCAGGAATAAGGACAGTAAGGAGCACCAGTTTGCAGCAAGAGATTTAACTCTGGTTGTAAAAGCCAACTCTGGCAGGGCTCAATTAAATGGATGTGACTGTCCTTGCTTCTCTGAGGGATTTGTGTGTTAGCTTGGGGTCTCCTCCCAAAGCAGACCTTGTGACAGGGACATTCTGTGCACGTGGTTGATTTGCAGTGATCCGGGAAGCCAGGTGAGGGAGAGGGATGTGTGGCAGGGAAGGGCAGGAGAGCCATGGAAGGAATATGAGTTGGGGGCTGCTGGCCACTGGGGCTCAGTCCCAGTGGGGACTCTGAGAGCAGGACAAGGGCAATGCCCAGACCCCCTAGGACTGTCAGACATGGGTTCTGCACTGACAGCAGGAACTGGGTGCAAACGGGAGCAGGTGGGGTCCCGGTGCAGGTCTGGCTTACAGAGGGCCATCTGGCCCAGGGACAGCTGTGTGGCTGTTCCCTAAGTACTACATGTAGAGTTGGAATGGGTGTGCTCCGTAGTTGTCAGAACCCCACACTGGATTCCTGATCCGTAGGGTAAGAGGGTAAGAGTTTTAATAGTTGGGAAAGCCCAAGAGAAGCTCAACTGCTGACCTTGGCCAAAACAGTAAACTTCAAAAAAAAAAAAAAAAAAGGCAAAATGCCCCCAAAGGGGAATGGTGGGCTTAGTGCCAAAATCAAACACGTAAAGAAAGCGGGGGTGGCACACTGTCCTACCCCCACTCCATCCATCAGTAAGGCTGCTACAGAAATCAGAGGACTGCAGAGGTGGCAAAGGGGCACCTCAAACTCAGACAAGCAGTGACCTCCATATAGCAACTGCACTGCCTCTAGCGTCTCTGCCAAGGACTTCCGAATGCAGGCTGCACACAGGGTGTGGCCTTTGATCTGGACAATGCATTCGCTCCCAGCCCCACCAGCTGGGGAGATGGGCAGCAACCCCCTTTGTGTGGCCCTTGAACCTTGTCCTGTCACTCCGAGCCTGTGTTGACTCCCCTTCCTCTGTTGTGACGCACCCTAAGAAACGCGCCATCTGTACCAGGCACTGGCAAACTATGGCCTGTGGGCCAAGCCTGGCTCCTGGCCTGTTTTTTAATGGCCTATGAATGAAACACAGTTTTTACTTAAAAAAGTTTTTTAAAGGGCTGTAAAAATCAAATAAGAAAAGTAATAAAGAATATATGTGGCTTGCAAAGCCTAAGATATTTATTATCTGGCCTTTGCAGAAAAACTTTTGCCAACCCCTCATCCAAACTTTCTGCTCAGCACCGCACAGGCCCACTCTATTGATATGTATGTCATTACAAAAGTTTTTAAGATAGAGGTACACAAAAAATAAGGAAAATAAAATCCACGTGGATGGAAATAAATGAAGTCCTCCCAGCAACACCAATAAGCTGAGCAAGTTGAAACCTGCATGGGTGAATCAGAAAGGATGCTGTCGACTGTGTTTTTGGAAGTGAAATAATGGACCACGACATAGGCTGTCTCAAGACTTTCATAGTGACCCACATATCATCCTGCTAACTGGAGCAAATGAACAAGAAGTAGTGGCTAGTATATTGGAGGCCTCAGTGGGACACATGTACTCCAAAAAGTAAAAAATGAACCATGGAAAGGTTCAACAGCCTAAATCTCCAGTAAAGTTTGGTAATTTAGGCAGCTGGAACATGCTACTTGAATTAAAAAAGAAGAAAAAAGAAAGAAAAGAAAAGATTAAAGCTCATATCTCCCACCACTAAAAAGGAAGCCCAATAGTTGGAAGGTTTCTTCAGGGCCTAGAGGCGTTGCATCCTAGGAACCACTGTTCCATCCCAGTAGCAAAAGGCTGCTGGCTGTGGGTAGGGCACAGACAGGAACAGGATCTAAGACAGCGGTGTAGGCAGCCAGACAGGGAGTCAGGCTGTCTAACCCGCTGGCGCTAGGAGAGATCCCAGTGACAGGAAAAGACTGGCGTGTAGGGCAAGCCCCAGTAGGAGAATCACAATGGAGAGGCCAAGGTTTCTAGACCAAGACCACGCAGTCTACTGCAAAGAGCTGCATGCCACTCACAGAGCAGAGCTGGTGTGCCCCGGATCCCAGGAGACGCCAGGCATCTCACGTGGGACATCTGTGGATTACCTACCTATAATACTCTGGGCTCTGTCTAACCTGCCAAGTTATAAAGTTGCAGGGACCCAGCAACAATCCCTCCTAAAAAGGAGTGACCATCTGGGACCAGGCAGGAGCAGGTGGCCAGAGCCCATGTCAGCCACCCATGGTGCCCTGGTACCTCTCTGTCAGATCACATCTGTGCTGCAGGAGTAAAGGTCACTAAGACTGAATGATGGTGGGGGAGGGGGGAAATCAAGCTGGGCACGTGGATGTAGGTTAGGGGGAAAGTGGCTTGCGACTGCCCCACACCTGCAGAAGTGTGGGGTGGGGTGGGGTGGAATCCTCCCAGGGGGCGGGGCTTTAGGTGGGATGCCCCAAATTAGAATATAAAGAGTCATGGGGTGGGGGGAATGGTCTAGTTGCTGGTTGGGAACAAAAGTAAGAGACTGAAGTGTTTGGAGACCAGGTGCTGTGAAGCCTGGAGGTGAGGTGTGTGAATTGACACACTTGGGCATGAGGTGGGAGGATATTTGTGCTGTGTGTGCACATACCCGGCAGAAAGCACCACCATGGAAGAGGCCCTGAGCTGCTCAGAACATAATATGCGCAAGGGGGGCTTCCACCACAGAAATCATTTTCCCTCAGTCTAGAGACTGAAAGGCCAAGATTAAGCTGTCAGGTAGGTCCAATTTTACTGAGTCCTCTATCTGTGGCTTGTAGGTGGCCACAGCCTGGCTGTGGCCTCCGTGTGCACACACCCCTGTACACCTCTGCTGTGACCTCTATGTACACACATCCCTGGTACACCTCCGCTGTGGCCTCCACGTGCGTACATCCCTGGTACACCTCCGCTGTGGCCTCCGCGTGCACACATCCCTGGTACGCCTCCGCTGTGGCCTCCGCGTGCACACATCCCTGGTACGCCTCCGCTGTGGCCTCCGCGTGCACACATCCCTGGTACGCCTCCGCTGTGGCCTCCACGTGCACACATCCCTGGTACGCCTCCACTTCTTACAGGGGTGTGACTGCTATTGTGTGAGTGTCCCACCTTTGTTATCTCACTTACTCTTAACTACATCCTTTAAGTCTCCATCTTCAAGCACAGTCACATCAAAGGTCAAGACTTCAACATACGAGTCTGGGGATGATACAATTCAGTCCATGACAGGTACAAAGGCACACACAGAGACTGAGCCACTCAGCCAGTGGACTGTGGGCATCCACACACTCAGGTTATCTTGCTCCACTGCTTATCCAACCTGTCAGCTCCTGTGGCCAGCAGTGACTCCCCCATGGGTTGTTCCATGAAGTGGCCACCTCGCTGCTCAGCGGAAGTTGACTCAGTTACACCCTTTCTAATCTGATGGAGGCAATAATTTATTTTGTAGAAGAGTACAGATTTGGCTTTTTGCCCATGGGCCTCAGCCACTGAGTATTTACAGCATATTTGATCCACAAACATGGAACAGGTCTCCCACAGACACGGTGGGCACTGGCTGACAGTGACCTGCCCCGGGGACGGATTACACAGAATGCAGTGCACCCCCAACAAGGGCGAGATTGTCCGTGTGCCCACCGTGGCTACCACACATGGGTCTGGAAAGCAGAGGCTGGACATCGAGTGGTCCTGCTCACTGTCACCACCTATGACCCACTTGGGGAAGTTGTGCTGCATGTCCTGACAGCTCTAGGACTTTTGGGTCTGGAGATTCTAGTTCCCAGGGTGTGGAAATGCTTCCCGGGGACCACCAAGAGCCTCATTGAAACATAATCCATGGCCGCCATCCGGCAACTTCAGGCTCCTATGCCAAGGGCCAGCAGGTGGTCCTGCCGCTGCCACGTAGGGAGCACAGGGAAAGTATGTTTGGCCTTTGGGTGACAAACCTGAGCATCTCTTGGAGCTCCTACGCCCAGTTTAAGAGGTAGCATAGAAGTGCAGCGGTCACAGCCGCAGGGGACTCAGGCCCAGCAGAAGGGGCCCTGGCTGACCCCCTAGTCCATCCATTAAGGGATGTAGCTGTAAGCTACCAGCAGACATGCAGCCTGGGATGGATGAAGGTGATGACAAGTGTCCTTCGAGACCAAGTGCAGTGGCAGAGCAGAGATCTTCTGATAGTCCTTCTCATCTGACTCTCCCTGGGATTAACAAGACCAAACAAAACCCGGAGAAGTTCCTTCCATACAGGGCAGAGTGCCAATGAGAAGCTGGCGCACGCGGCCAGCACACAGAGGTCCTGTGGTCCTCCATCTACATCCCCTTTGGAGCAGATGTGCTCAGATACAGCCTATAGGAAAGCTGGCTGCTTGTGGCTCACAGCTGCACCCTTGACGGGAAGAGCCATCAGCCACCACGACCTGCCTGGCCCAAGCTCATGCCCCTCCCAGCAGGTGAGCATGGCCAGTGACAGGTCCAGGTGCTTTTCCTCAGTGTGTATAACTCTGATGGATCGGCCCAGCTATGGGGCTCCCTTAGCAGCCTCTTGTCCCCCACCTGGGTCTGCCTCCCTCGCTCTCTTACGCGTGTGTCTCCTGAGTGCACCCCAGAGCACTTCTGCCCTCGGCTCGGCTCCCTCAGAGTCAGTTCTCTAAATACCCATGAGACCACACCCTTTCCTAAATTGGGCTGAGGGGCCCCTGCGAACAGACTGGCCTGTCTCTGCAGTGAGCACCTGCCATCGCTCCCCACTCACCCCCGGGGCCCACTATCTGCAGCTGAGATTCAGACCCTGAATGCTGCAAAGGGAATCAAAACATTGCCTCAAAGGGCTATTTTTGTGATTAATCAAGGCCCACTGAATCACAGAGCTTCCAGTCTTCCTCTGCCTGATAGATTCTTCAGTTCAGAGTAAAGCTGGGTGTTCAAAACAGTGTGTTTGGATCCATTTGTGATAACTCCAAAGGGGGAACAGCTGAAGAGTTTAGGTGAGCATCATCTGCTCTCACAAACGGGAGCAGAATGCTTTGTGGGATCACCAAACTGCTTGAGATACACCACATAAGATGTGCAGATAAAAATTCCTTTTAGAATAGAGGTGTTTTATTCAAGACGACAGTCAAAACTATCTCATCAAAACACCCGACATTTATTCTAGTTGTCATCTATCGTCATTTTATTTCATCTTTTAGAATATCACATATTTGCCTTATTTGTTACCAAGAAATGAGCTTTTAAAAATTTATTTTAAACATATTTTTAAAACACTTAACTTGAAGAAGTACACAGCAGTAGATAGATTTTTTCCTCATTCTTATAAGGAGTGTGTGAAAATAAAGTACAAAGCTTGATGAAAAATGAATGCCCTTGTATCTGTCTGCGGTTTTCAGCAATTAGTAAGAGAAAAGAAGCAATTAGGTGACCAAAAATTGTAAAGCCGTCCCTCCACACAGTGTGGGGGGAGGCTCTGCCTTTCCCCTAACATGACACCGGTACGTTTGAGATTTTCTGGGTAGACCCCAAATTCTGGCACTCTGATCTGCTATTCTCAGAACACACAGGGCTGTCAGACACCTTGCTGTCCGTGGGGGTGGGGGATGCAGAGTCCCAGTCACTGTGCAGCTCACACAGCCTGCGATGCCTTCAAAGGGTGGCCACAGCCTAGGCTTCCCAACCATTGCCCCTGGCTGACCTTTTCCCCAGCAGTTCCCAGCAGACCTGGGGCCTGGCAGTGAAACTCCTGCTTCCCTTCCAGGTCTGTTTTTACTGAGAATTGCTAATTATCCACCATAAGTCTCCATTCCTTTCCGCTGGGGACCCTCACTGGTTTTCCTAAAGGGGACTTTCCCTGCTCAATCCTGGTATCTTTGAGTCACAACCAACCTCCTCCCTAGCCGGCCACCAGCCGGTGCTGCAAGCTGACCCCCAGCCCTATGTCTGCCTCACAGGAAAAGTGCCCCATGTGATCATCAGCACCTCAACCATAGGACACGTGGGCAGGGACTGGACTGATAGCCAAAGGCAACATCCCCAGAGCAGGCCAGAGATGTGATGTCACCAGCAGTCACTGCCACCCTAGGCCTACACCTGGGACAGCTGACTTGTTCCAGGAATGATCAAGGGTCCACTTCCTCTGATGTAGCAAAGTTGGAGCCTTGGAGAGGCCAGGAGGCTCAACTGGACATTTCCAAAGTCAGGATCTTTGCCTTTGTATCTTGGCCCTTGATGATACAAAATTAATTAAGCATAAGAAGACTCACAGATCTTGTATCTTCTTCATTAAGGTCCGAAGCCTGGTTAAGATTCTGGAAAAATGCATCACATTGCCTGCGGTGTCTGTGTCTTCAATTACCCAGTATCCATGGAGGGGACAGTCTAGCTCCGTGAGGGCAGGGGCAGCCTCTTGCCTTCATTATTTCATCTCTGATGCTTAGATAACTGCTGACATCTCCTAAGTGCTAATAGCATATTCACGGTGCAAGTGCTCATTCCAACTTAAGGGTGTTTACCGAATTTCATAAACATGGGACCCACTGGTTATCATCCCTTCTGCTCTAACTTCCCAGTGCGTGAAAAGATTTCCTTACAGGGTATCGATGCCACCTGAGCCGGGTGCCCTCCCCCAGCTCCCCATGTCCTGACTGTGTCCTCCCATGTTCTGCAATGTTTCCAGCTGGGGCCCCTCTCCTGATCACAGCCACATGGAGCAGAAGACTGGGAAATGCCACATACCAGCACATGGACCTGTTTCTATGAGGGCCCTGAAAGGCTCAGGGTATATTCATCTGAAGTTTCTCTCCCTTACTTGCTCTTCACTCTCTGGTGGGCCAATCCTGGAATGTTTCTGGAATCAGATGTTGGCAGGTCTTCCCGAGAAACTTTCAGCATCTTATTGCTTAGAAAGTGTCTCCAGAGATGTTAGCCATGATCCACCTGGCTCTCCCTTGCCTGGCTGTCCATCCCGGGCTGCGTCACCTCTGTCATCTCACTTTCCTAGCTGGGCTCCAAGTGGAAGCAGGATCCCCAGAGAGATTCCGCCCAAGAGTTCATAATTTGGCAAGGAGGGGAAATTTCCTGCGCAGACATCTTGTCTTAATTCCTTCTCGTTTTCCCACCTCGACATCCCCACTTCCCGGAGACAATCAGGAAATACAGGCACAATTTTGGATTAAGCACCCAGTCTGCCCACTATAACACTTGCTGGTCCCTTGTCATCAACATGTTATAATCTTATTTATGGCTTAAGAGTTTTGTCCGTGTGTTTCCTCAGAGGACGCCAATCTCACAAATGCCCTGAAGCCTTGCAGTACACTGCAGGAAAGCAGGTCTTCAAGAACGAGAGGGAAGGTGAGAGGACTGAAGAGTTGGCTCCTTTAATTTGACAGTCTCAGTCAGCTGGACTATTGAGCGATCTTTTTATTCAGTCTTTCCCACTTCATAATAATAATGTAGTCCCTCCCTCAACTTCCACGAAGTCAAACACGACAGCTTCCCATGATGGAAAAGACGGTTGACTTGGGTGAGAAACGCCCTTTACCATCCATGAACAAGCCAGGACAAGGGCTCCCGAGTCCCACTGCTGCTCACACGAGCAGCTCTTTCTGCCACCATGTCTCTCCAGAACATTTCCTCCACTGTCAAGTCAGGTCACACCAGGCGAGAGAACCAAGTGTTTCCTTGGTTATTGAGTGTGTGTGGTTCTGAACAAGACAACCCAGCCAGCCCCAGGCTAAGGAGAGGGCCAGGAGCAGGTGACAGCTCTTAAACAATGCCTGGTTCCAGGTTGCCAACCCAGCTCACTTACCCCAGATGCTTGACCCACAAGGGACCGTGTTTACTGAGTCTGTCCCAGGGTCACTTCTATTGAGTGGAATCCAGTGGGGCAGGTCTCACAGGAAGAGCCTGAGTGCTGATGCCAAGAGAGATTGCAGCTCGCTGACGGGGAGGACAGGGAGAGGGAGAGGGAGCAGCCGAGTCACAGACCCTGACTGTCTGTGAGCTGATTTCAACTTGTTCCTACTTTTAGCAAACTAATACCAACTGTGAGTCTGTAATCTTCAGACTGTCTGGAAACTGTGTCATGGGTTTATAGACATCTTTGCAGATCAAAGTGCAGGAGACCAGAGAGTTAAGACCCAACTTAGAGCTTCACTTGCTTGAAACCAGAGCCTTGTCTTGCCAGAGAGAGAGACCAACAGGTAATAACAGCCACCGTTGTGATCATTATGACAATACGTGAAATAAACATCCACCGAGCTGCCTGCTCACCTGGGCTGGTCCTCGCGCTTTCTGCCTCCCTTGAGGTTCCTTGGAACAATGTGCAAAACTGGAGATGCTTGTCCTGCTGACTCCAAAAGAAAATAAAATTAGCTCAAGTTTCACAGTGTAAATAATCTAACTGGACAATGAGAAAACTAAGTATATTGGCACAAAAATTAAACCATCACACAGAAGAGTCTCCTTTCTCCCACTGATTTCCTTCTCCCTACCAGGAGGAGAGTGAGCGGACTTGAGCCTTGAGAGATTGGTGTCTTCCTCCCACCTGGCCACATAGCCTCGGGCACGTCCTGCCAGTTTCAGCAAGGGGGGGCCACTGCCATGCCGGCCTCGAAGCGAGAAATCGAGCACGCGTTCCAGGCCTTGGAGAACCACTGTCCACGGTGACAGATTATTTCAAAGAGACCTGGTTTTATCCTCCCACGGATTCCTGCTCGCTGTCTGTGTGATTACCATCCATCCGCTATGGTCATTTGTTTAACACAGCAAGGCCCGTGTGCACACAGTAAAGGTTCTCTCTGGGGCCAAGAGAGGCCTCAGCCCTGCTCAGCCCAGGCCGTCCGCATCAAACCATCACGGGACCCAGGAAAGCACCTACTTTGCAGTGAGCGCAGCTGAGCCTGAGAGGTGGTGATCAGCAGAGATCCCTGAGTCAGGCTCCGAGCCCAACCCCTGATGAGCGTGAGATCATCTCTTTGCCCTCTTTATTAATCTGTCTAAATCTCAGTTTTTCTATCTGTAAAATACGGTCAGTGAGAGAATTAAATGAGATAATATCCCTACGAGCCAGCCCCGGGCCTGACCTGTGGTGACAACTCAGTAGATTATCACTCTGGGGCTTTTCATTTCTCAGCTGGTCTCTGGCACTGTAGGGATCCCTTCTGTCCACTCCTGTCCTTGCCCTGCTGGAGCTGGGACCTCACTCACAATACCAGCGGTCTCGAGCGGCGAGGGCAGTTCTGAGATGTCTTCCTGGACAGGCCTGCTCAGCACCTTAAACGCATTTTGCCCTGTTCGGCCACCAGTGTCTGTCATGTGCTCCCTGGGTGGATGAAAGCCCCATCTATGAGGCGAGCTTAGCGAGTGTAGGAGTTTAGAAGATATAGGAAGGAGTTCATTTGAAGAGAGTCTCAGAAACTGAAAGGAAATTTTTTTATGCAGACAATGGATAGAGCAATCTCCTTTGCAATGAATCCTCTTCTTTCTAATGTAATTCTCCAGGACTGTTCTCTTGAGAAAGGTGATAGTGGGGCCTGTGTCCATGTAGGGGTTTTCTTTGCTGAAGCCTCCAGAAACCACCTCCTACCTCCAAAAGGTGATTGGAACTGTGGGTTGGGATCTCTCACGGGGGTGATTGCAAAACAGGCCACGGAATCTCACCTTTCCTTGCCACCCAGGACCCTGGGACAGCAGTGTCTCTTACACCGTGATTTCATCTGCTTATGAAGCCTTTGGAACACACGTGTGGTTTGGAGACAGTATTTCAAGGGGAAGGAAGCCTTCCACAGACAGGTCTCTGACCACCTCTCTGTAGTCCCTGGCACCAGCAGCCCACAGGAAAGAGGGCGGTGTCTTTGCTAAGATGCCACAAGCTTCCATCACTGCACAGAAGCAAGTAGCAAAGTTTCCCAGTAATTGTCACCATCTGTAGCTAAGTGGGAAGAAACACTCATGTGTCACCAGTTTTTACAAAGGTCATTTTTTTTTTTTTGAGGAGAGAAAAATAAATTAAAAACAAATGAAACATATGCTTTTTTGTGTACTAGGAGAAAGAGAAAATGAAACAGCAAGCCATGCACCTGACCCCCAGCAGCCCTTTCTCAGGACGGGAGGGTCACATCTGGAACCTTACAAGTTGGGGCTTCACGAAGGACCCCGACATCCCTGTTTCCTGGAAGCTGTTAAAAGAAAATGGAAAAGCAGCCAAGGTATTTGACTGAGGTTTCTTAAGAAAACATATTCTCCTTTTGGGTTGTTTTCTGAGGGGAGCGGTGGAGAGATGTGGTTTAAGGAAGAAAATTGTTTGGGGACAGTTACGGAAATAATGACTCTCTGGACTATTCTGCATGTCTCTGGCTGTCGGCACAGGAAGCAAAGGGGAACAGTGTTTATAGATTACCTGGGGAACACAGGCAAAGTGGACAACCCATCTCAGAGGCTGAGCCCATGTCACTCTGTGTCAGTCACCAGGGTAACTCACAGCCGGAGCAAGTGTTTCCTTACTTATGTGGCAGGTGAGGAGAGTCCGATTTCTGGAGGCTAGCTAGGCTGGCTAGACTTGGAAATGAAGTAAGAGAATAGACTTCATCCAGTTTGTCCCACTCTGGAGAGAAGCTCATTCCCAGTGGCTGCTTGCTGTCTGTGCTGGTGACCCTCAGATGCTGGTGACCCTTGGAAGGTTCATTTTTATGCTCTTTTAATATGGCCAGCCTGTTACACACCAACCAAAGTTGAAACTGTTTGACTTGATCTTGAAAATAGCTTCAGAGACTTACAGTTTATAGCATAACAACACAGTTTCCATATCTCAGAATAAACCCAATAAATAAGAATGACCGTTCCGAGACACAGGTGATTCTAGTTGTTTGACAACCGGAATCAGCACTTTCTCGGTGGTGCGTCTTACCTTTAGGGTAAACGCAGGATGTCACGTGCCTGTTGCCCTCTGTTTGGGGAAAGATAAGTAAAGACATACCACATTTATTTTGTGTTTGGGGTTAAAGACGCAAAACAATTCTCCCTGACTACCTTCCCCAATCAGTGGAAGATCCTAAATTTTTGGAGCTCATGAAGCCCAAATGTTTAGGGGGGAGCATTTGTACACAGTCATTCATTCCAACATTCATTCATTCTCTTGGCCAATCAGGGTGGACTGCGCATCCGCGTGGTCAGCGGCACAGGGCAGGCTCTGGGCATTCGGAGGTGAGTAGCCCCCAGGCCTGAACACAAAGCGCTTTCTAGATACACAGAGACATTCCAAACACCGTGGGAAGTCAGAGGCGAGGTGGTTACTTTGCACAGAGGCTGCTCCAGGGCAATCACTTACATTGAGCCCGGAAGGATGGGAAAGACTTTGGTGGGGAGAGCCTGAGGGCTAAGGAACTCCAGACAGATGAGCTTTCAAGCGCCAACAAACTAAGGAAGCTGGAAACAAGAAAATGGGTGGCGACAGTGGCGCTGCACGTATGCAGGATGGAGTTGTGTGGGTGGTAATGGTGGCGAATGAGTTGCTGAAAAATCATTGCGCTTCTTCAGAAGAAATGAGTGTGGGCTTTTTTGTTTTTAAAGAGTAGCTGGAAACCAAAGAAAATGTGTGAAGGAAGGCAGAACAAATAAGGAATCTGATGAAAAAGATTAGTCTGTTGTCAGCACCAGGGATGCATCACAGGGCTGGAGGCAGGAGACACAGACTGGAGCAAAAGTCCCAGAGGGAGCAGGGTGTGTCGCCCTGCAGGGGCGGAGGCGCGAAGGGCGGACGAGGGGGCACAGGCAAGCCCAGCAGTGGGCCAGAGTGAGACAAGGCCGGGGTGGGGGCTGAGACAGGGTCGGGAAGAGGCTGAACTGACTGGGAAAGATGCAGAGCTACAGACTTCAGAGCAGCTGGTCTGGGTGCCTCCAGCTCCGCACCCAGCCTGAATCAGAGCCAGGGCAGGCTCTGCCACCTTAGCATCCACACTAACTCCAGGGATTCGGTTCTCAACCTGTGGGTCGCGACCCCTTTGTGACAATGAAAATACAAGGCGGCATTAGGAAGGTTGAGAACCACTGCATTAGTGTCTCCTGCTCCAGGGATCCTGCTCCCAGAGCACGAGGAGCAGCAGCCCGCGGGAGCCTGGTAGAATTGCGGAGGCTCACCCAGCACCATGACTGGCTCCGTCAGGAGTCTGACGTGGTTTCCTTGTGTGCGAGTCAGCATCTGAGAGGCCTTGGTCTCCACAGCCTCAGAGGCTGCGAGTGTCCTCCCCGCCCACTGCCAGGGTGGCGAGGGACGGGGAGAAGACAGAAAGGGAAGGTAAAGGGAGAGAGAGCAAAAGGGAAGGCAGAGAGGGAGGGAGGAACGAGGAAGAGAAAAACAAAGAAAAGAGAGGAGGAGGAAAGGGCAGCGGTTGGAGTGAGGAAGGTACAGAGGGAGGAAAGGAGAGAGAAAGAATCACTAGGGCAACTTTCCTAATCCAAGTGCAGCTGCGATGTACCTTTACTTTTTATTTTTCTTATTTTCACATTTAAGCTTTGACAATGGTAAGTAGGACCAGAGGGTGGGAAATTTAAGTCTTGAAATAAAAGGCCTCTTCTGTTTGCCTCCCATTTCCTAAAAAGGAAGGCTCCCTGCCCGTTCCTGTAAGGGACATTAAGCTGTGTGGATTAGGGGTGATTCGTCACCCAGCAATTTGGAGCAGGAAATACTAAACCCTGGAGTTAGTCCGCACGCAGCTCACTGAAACCCACACTTAATCGGATTGGCTTCCACCTTTAGGAGAAAAGCAAATACTGAGAAAACAAATTAGCGCCTGGGATTTAACTTCTTTTCTTTCTGTAATATTCAAAACATGCTGTGGCTCGGTTCATAGGCACAAACAATACACCATCCTTGGCGGCAGCGTGGAGTGGGCAGAGGCCTCAGACACGCCAGGGTCCCCACCCTGGCTCCAGCGTGCACAGGCCATGTCGCTTGGCAAACTCTCTCATGTCTCAGAGCATCGGTTTCTTGGCCTGTGCATTGGGGATTAGAAAAATAGGAGACTATTCAGCAGAGTCTAGTTGAGGGGATTAGGGCTGGTGTGGCTGCTCATCTGGCAGGTGGGCACCTGCTCTCCAGCAGGGCTGACAAAGCTTTGATTATGCCCCTTGACTGGCTGTTAACAGCAGCAAAGGGTGCGTTTGGCGCACTGTGGGGAACAGAGGTTTTCCATGTTTTGAAGTAAAAATAACAAACAAAACAGGAACCCAAAGACTCCAGGGAGTTGCAGCAGTAGAGGAGCCCCTTCTGGTTTGGGAGACACCAGCACCATCTCTCGGATGGACTGAGATTGACTCCTCGGGCCAGGGAAGCTTCCAGGTGGCCACATGTATCCCTCTGCCTCTCCTTGTCTCAGCTGCAGTTTCCAGCAAGAAGCACAGGGCTTGTTCCCAGGGATGCATTCTGAATTATTTCTTTATAATTATTTCATTATAAGTCTTGCCTGTCTGTCCTTGCCTCTTGTATCCCAACCATTCTTTCTCTCTAGTGTCACTGGGTCAGTGTTACATTCTAAATCTAGAACTCAGCCCAAACTTTCAAAGAACCAGTTTTCTAAGCAGTTTATGCTGCCCTCCTCACACAGAGGAGGCTGTGCGGCCTGGGAGTGGAGATCTGGGATGCTAGATCTTTCTCCAGCTGCTACATCCAGCTGTGACTGCTTGGGGCAGAGACAAGCACACCCATCTCGGACCCCCAACCTGCATCTGTAAGAAAGAGGCTTTGAGTGAACAAATGACAGGCCCACCAGATATCGTGTTAAAATGAAAGGCCATCTAGGGACACCCGGCAGTCTGAATGGTCTCCTCTTCTGTCAGCTCCGCTGAGAATTCACCTGCACACACTGTCCCTATGAAATCTAAAGAGGGGATGAAATGATGAATGGGTTTCTCACTATACCAGCATGTGGAAACAGGCTATTGGTGAGAGCAGCTGGGATCCTGAGTCCACATTTCATGATTTTTACTAGAGAGGAATGATGCCTCCGTGTGGCTCCCCCACCAAACATGTTCGGGAAACACCTGTGGAGAGACGGAGAGAATAAAACCCACCTTCACAGATCGTAACGGTGGTGACAGCACAAACTCAGCCTCTTTATGAAAGACTCACAAGCATGTGACAAAAGGGAAAGCACATCTGTGTTCTCCCTCCGAGGATCAGCAAAGGAAAACACACTTCTATGTTTATTTGGAAATGTGACTGCTGTCTTCCTGCAGTAACCCTGGCCACTCTGCTTTCCTGCTACCTACGCCGTGTGACTCGGTGGAACAACACAGCCCCCGTACCTGGGGGGTCTAGAGCACCCCAGAGGGACCAGGCCTGGGACCTGGAGGGCAGGGCTGGAGAGTCTGCAGGGGGGTCAGCGTTCCGATGACTGTGATGTCCCCAGAGCCCCATGAGAAGGTCTGCTGGCCCAAAGCCGCTCACCATGCCTCTTCTTTGGAGTCATTCTCCAGTTAAGAGGGGGACCAACTCCAAACTTCCCTCCATAAATAGGAACTGAGAGAGCATTTCAAGGGAATTGGAGCTCTGAGATTGCGGCTCACAAAACAGATACACATAGGCACATACTGGGGGACACACAGGCATACACAGAGACACACAGAGATACTTAGAGAGACACACAGAGACACACACAGAAACACACAGACACTTACAGGGACACACAGAGACACACAGGCACATACAGGGACACACACAGGCACACAGGCACACAGAGACATAGGCACATACAGGGACACACACAGAAACACACAGACACAGGGACACACAGAGACACACAGAGACACACAAAGGCACACACAGGGACACACACAGACACACAGGCACATACAGGGAAACAGAGACACACACAGAGACACACACAGACACACGGACACACACAGACACACAAGCACATACAGGGAAACAGAGACACACACAGGAACACATAGGAACACACAGAGAAACACAGGGACACAGACATGTGCATATAACTAACACCTCAGACATGCACTCAGAAAGAGAAGTGTGTGCCCACGTGTTTGATCCCAAGACCTGTTTGCAGGCCCTGCCCAGGTCCATGGTGGACGCTGCCTACTGCACACTGGCCTCCCCACGTCCTCCTATAGTCCAGGCTGGGGAATCAGAGTGGGGGAGAAACATGAAAACTGAAGATCTTTGCTGGCAAAGCCACCTTACCCCGTCCTTCCCCTGAGTTAAGAGGTCTCCTATTCTGCCAACGTGATAAGGATGGAGGTAAAGAGAGACAGAGAGAGAGATGAGAGAGACAAAGGGACAGAAAGACAGAGACAGGGAGGCCAAGTTAGAGACAGAAGGAGACAGAGACAGAGGGAACGACAGAGACGTCACAGAGAAAGAGAGAGAAGGTCACAGAGAGGGACAGAGACAGAGAGAAAGACACACACACAGAGAAAAACAGAGACACAGAGAGAGACCAAGAGACAACAGAGACGAGGCAGGAACAGAGCAAGGACAGAGAAACTGAGGCACAGAGGCAGAGAGACCCAGAGCAGGACGAGAGGGGAGAGGCAGGGAAAGTGCGGACACTATTCATTTTATAGATATTGATCATATCCTTAAGAGCAAAGAACCTTGGGGACAAGAAAGAATTCTGGGTCCTCTCGGGGACCTGCAGGCAGGCCGTCTAGAAGTGGGGCTGAGGCACCTGAATCCTGATGGTGCCAGGCAAGGGAGGAGGCCAGGGAGGCTCCCACGCTGAGAGGATCTATTGAGCTGCCCCTGAAACATGGGCCTTCGATGGCAGTGGTGGGATAGGAGAGCCCAAGCAGTCCTCAAATAGTCTGAGTGATGGCACCTGGGTCATCCTGGCACGAGAGGACAAAATAGGGACACATCTTTGTCCTAAGTGCAGGGCCTCAGGGGTGGAGCCCCCTGTGCTATCCCTTTGGTGGGCACAGGGCAGGTGAGAGCCATAAGGGGGCAGTCAGGACAGGGGCACAGATGCTGCCACCAGCCAGGGGCCAGGACTGGCCTGTCAGGACCCTGAAAGCCATGAAGCTCCCGTGCAGAAGGCCTGCAGGGGCAGCTCTGAAGTCCCTTCCTTCTCAGTCCTGCAGAGGGCAAACTGGCTCTGTCCCCAGCAGGGAGCTGTGAAACCCATTACCCAGTTTCCCTGCCTCTTCCCAACAGCTTTCCGTGGATTTCTGTGACTGGCCGCTGACTTAAAACTCCTAAAACACTTAAAACTAATGAAGGGCCCATTACCTCAGACTCCCCATCTTCCACTGTACAATTTCCAATTTGTGCACAGTAGGAAAAACATGATAAAATGTTTTTAAGAAAGTCCGAAATATACTTTCTTCAAGGTCATCATAATTCTATTTATATTTTGTAACTGAACCAATGACCTGGGCCCAAAGGGCTGAGGCCCCCTCTCCCCAAGACTCTAACAGAGCCTCAGCTTAAACATCTATAGAGAATGAGGCTACTGTCCTTAAGGAGCTCTGTGAGATGCCTTGATAACTGGCCTCTAACTTATTCTAGAATAATGAGTGAAATCTAAAAAATAAAATCACGGAAGGCAGCAAAGAATGAGTTAGGAATCTGGTGTGTCTCAGCAGCAGTGGCAGGTGTGTGAGGCTCTAGCGCCACCTTGTGGGCATATAGCTAGTTCCTGCGTGCGGACTCAACCTTCCCAAGAAATCTTCCCCACACAGAATTGCTCTCAAGAATCCAGGGACCGTATAGGCTTGGTGACCACAGGCAACTTTTAGAAATGCCTCTAACATGAGTACTTCTTTAGGGGACCTTCTCTAGTAAAGATGGGACACAACTCCAAACTGTTTCAAAGGAGTTAAACTCTGAGATCACAGTCCAGAAAACACGGAACAAAGTCTCTCACACACACACACACACACACGCTGGGACACATACAAATATACACAGGGACACACAAACAAACGTTCAGAGACATATGCACACACAGGGATGTTCACCAAAATAAAGGCATGTCCACAGGTTTACTTTCAAGACCTCTCTCCAGATTTTGCCAGGCTCATGGGTGTGTAAGAATTGACTCTGGCTGTCTGCCCGCAGCCTGGGCTCCCCAAACCTTCCTATATTTCACACTAGAGGAGAAATATTGAAACTGATGAACCCTGATGGCCAAAGCTTCCTTATCAAGGTCCTGCCCCTGGTTTAAAAGAAAAAATAGTCTCCTCAGCTGCCAGCCTCAGATAAGGATGCGGCTCTGCACAGCACTGAGAGTGAACAATAGAACCGGCCAGAAGTCTTCTGGTGTGGGGGGAAGGTTCACATTCCCAGTCCCTGCCTGCCAGGCTCTCATCGGGGGATGGGGCTGAGTTCAGATCGCACACCCTGCCATACTGTGAGGAGCCACTGGCCCCCCCAGGCCTGTAAAGACCCTTCTGGTGAAGCAAGTTGGCCACCACGAGGATTTCTGCTCTTACTGTTACTCTGAGTGGACCAGGCACCACTGGAGGACTTGAGCAGAAGAGTAGTATGGTGGAATGAAGGTTTAGAAGGATCATCCCAGCTGCTGCGAGGAGAGTGGAATTGGTGGGGTGAGGAGAGAGTAGAGAGGGAGAAAAGGCAGGGAGAAAAGACAGGGAGAAAAGTTAGCAGCAATGACAGATTCTGCCGTTGCTCCTTCACTGTCACAGAACTGAACCATCTGCCTGTGCCCCCCGCCCTGCCTGCCTCTTCTGACAACACAGCATCCTCTTCCCCTGTTAACTGGGCATTTGACCATATGACTTGCTTGGCTCAGGAGACATGAGCCACGGCCACATTTGAGCAGAAGTTTTAAGGGCCACTGCCGGGTGGCTATTGTTTTTCCTTCTACAAGAACAGACATTTCCTCTTGTTCAGTCCAGGTCCTAGAATTGGAAAACCTACAGAGCTGAGTCACAATGGCTAAAAACACACTGATGTGAAGCATGAGTGAGATTTAGATGCTTGCCGTCATAGGCCCCTGAGATGTGGAGGATGCTTTTTAATACAGAGAGGCCAATGGATACAGAGGCTTCTGTGACATCAAACTGCCAAAGTGTTGCTGCAGGTGGTGTAAAGTGAGCTGACTTTGTGCATTTTCAGAATAGGAGAGCCAGCCACATTTGAATTTGATGCATGGCATGAGAGAGAGCACTTGATTTTGTTTGGGGACATGCTAAGTCCAACATGCTCATTAGACATTCAAGTAGAGGCTGGAGTCCCTGGAAGTTGTCAACTGTCAGTACAATCTGGGAGTCGTCTTCTCTCGTGTACAACCTCATACATACAGATAATAATAAGACTGTATGAGATCAACCTGACAGAGGGTGTGGAAAGAAAGAGTTCTGAAGACTGGACCTGGGGCTCTCCAGCATGTGTAAGAGGGACCTCTTGAAGGATGAGTGAGCACTGAGCAAATGGTGGTGTACACAGCAGCATGTCAGAGGGAGGGAACATGTCAGAGTGTATGAAGATAAGGAGGATGAGAGAGCACAGCACTTTCAGGAGGGGGGCAAAGGAATGATTTCCAAGCATGCCTGGACTTGCAATCAGCATTGTGGCCCTTCTCTGTTCAAAAGCCTCACCTCATCATGCACATCCAAAGTCACTGTACTCTGCTGGTCAGCATCTCTCTGGAGTCACTCTTTGTGGTCTGGCATTTATGAACTCTAAGACATAAGTCTCCACCACTCGTGACAGCCTTTTCCTATCCTGGCTCACCCCCTTAGTTACCTTTTCTCATTTCTATCTTAAAGGTAACTTCATCCTTCCCAATTTAATTTCTGTGGCCCAGCCTTGTCACAACTCCCATTTCTCAGAGACTGTCTTTGTCACCAGAGGTTTTATCTTCTTATGAAAGGCATGAAATTTGCAGGCCTCCACCCTAAATATCCACAAACAATGCCTACAACGCTTCATCTTCTCCCAATTGCCATAGTTACTGCCACAAAAAAACTCTGGAAGAGCAATCTCATGCCACACCAGCCTCTGTAGAGAGGGACTCACTCTGCCTCCAAGTCCAATGGTAGCCTGGGGAACAATCCACCATTCTTCATTAAGATCATTCTCATTCTTCATTAAGATCATTCAGTATAGGCTTGGACTGTGAAAATTAATGGGACAATGCCCATTAACTGCATTGCGTGTTCTCAGTTAATCTGCACCTCCATTGCTGAGTCATTCTTCAGATCGGGTCTCAAGAGCTCTATCTAGGGATCTCTCCTTTCATCGCTAAGTAGGTGAGTTCCCAGCAAAACAAAACAGGTAGCAGGTTGTGCTGCAAATACATCTTCCCTGAGCTAAAACCAGAGGTTTCAGATGCAAAGAAAGCAGCAAAAGATCTCTGGCAACTTACAGAAAAGGTAGTTTTATATCCCCCAAGGAATCACAATGAATTTACAGCAACAGACCCCAACCAAAAGGAAATTGAAATAGTCAAAATGTCAGAAATAGAATTTAGAAAATGGATGGCAAATAAGATGACTGGAAATGAAGAGGAAGTTGAAAAAAAACACAAAGAAGACAAAAACAGTCTTAGGGTATCAATTTAAAAAACAAAAAAGTTGCTACAGAGCTAGACAACATCAGAAGCATATAACAGAACTTAAAGAAATGAGACCATCATTTCAATTTTTATTTCATTTTGAATTTCAAAATACAGCAGAAAGCTCTACCAACAGACTAGACTAATCAGAAGAAAGAATTTTATAGCTTGAAGACAAGACTCTTGAACTGAGGTGGAGACAAGATGGCTGACTGAAACCAGCTTTCCACAGAGGCTCCCATCCAGAAGGAGAGTTAAAGGACAAAAATTTAGCAAGTAACCTGGTGGATTTGAGCTGCACCAAGAGAGAAAGTTGAAGAACGCACATCAACCCTGCTGAGACCAGCTGCGACCACAAGGATACAAATAAAAGGTACAAAATCCATCACCAAGCGGACGGGAGCCCCCCCCCCATGAAAACGGCTCAGAGTGCCCCACAAACAAAGAGGCAGAATTCAAAGGTCCTCCCACTACACTCCACGGGACAGACCCTCTAAAAACTGGACCCACCTCCCCTACTAGGGTGGCATGGCATTCTCCTGCCAGGCATAAAACTGCATAAAACTGTATATATTTTCTACCTGAACTCTGAGCTCCCAGCACTCCCCTCCACTCTCAATCAGAGGTCTGGAGGCCAATCCACCAGGAGTTCAGATTCTTGGGTAATTTCTCGAGGGGTGTGGACAGTGCTTAAACTGCAGCTGGTCAGTGCTGACTCTGGGGCATGAGAGTGAGGAGAGGATGGTCAGCTGAGAGGGAACCACACCAGAGTGGCAGCAGTTCCCTGAGGCATGGCTTTTAGCAGCAATATGGCCAGGCATAAACTGTATATATTCTCCACCTGCAACCCTGAACTCCCAGCACTCCCCTCCACTCTCACTGTGAGGTCTGGAGGCCTGTCCCCCAGGAGTTCAGATTCTTGGGTGATTTCTCAAGGGGTACGGACAGCACCTAAGCTGCAGCTGGTCAGTGCTGACTCAGGGGCACAGGAGCAAGGAGAGGAAAGTTGGCTCAGAGGGAACCACATCAGAGCAGCAGTTCCAGGTGGCACAGTCCAGCAGCCGTCTTTTAGCAGCAATACGATTCACACCCAGATATTCGGAAGCCACACCCCCTGTCTCCCTGGGCAACCAGAGGAGTCCAGCAAGCAGCCGTGAGTAAAGGATTTGCCTCGGGCAGTACCGACTCACAGACCCAGGAAGCTCCCAGGGCGGGGCTGACCCAGAGGACTGCTTTAATGAGCCTAAGATGCACCGGGCCCTCAGGGGATCATCAGCCTATGGATAAAGGAAGGCAGCAGGATAGAACTGACAGGTAACTGAATGCAAACCTGCAGGAGCAAAGACAGGGCTGTGGAATTCAAAACAGCTTCTATTCTGCAGGAGAATTTAACAGTTCTGTTCTGTTATGTCCGTAACATCAATCAGGGGCAGGGCTGGACCTGAATGAACACCCCCCAACCTTCATCAAGCGCCTGAGGTTGTCATGTCTCACCTCCTCCTGCTAGATAGAGGCAGAGTGCAGCGGCATGGCAGATTTCCTTGTGATTCAGGCAGGTGCAAACCCCTGGAGTATCTGTTCACTACAGGCAACTGGGTCAGCCAACTGCAGGGCTATCAGTAATTGGGTGTGACAGTGGTGCAAGGTGGGGAAGAGGGCATCAACCTTCCCAGAATGATCTATTGGCTGGGTGGATCCTCCTGACTCCACGCTGCACTGGAGCAAGCCACATCAGAGTAGTCACCAGACCCCTGTGATCTAGTTCCCAGAGACCTCTTAAACTCTCACACCTGAGACAGGTGCTGACTGAGACAATTGATTTGGACCTTTTGAACTGAGCCAATTACCTCAGGACTATTCAGGGGATGCCCTGGGTGTGTGGTTGTAGGAAGGTTTGATTTTCCTTTCCAATTATTGCCAGTGGTGGTGGGGTGTGTGTGACTTAATTGCTGATATTTCTCCACAGTTGAGACTTCAACCCAGAGTAACTGTTTCACTAGGGTCAAACAAAAACCAGCTGAAAACAAGACAGAACCACTTAGCCCCACCACACCAAACAGGGCCCCAGTTTCTCAGGCCACAGCACTGTACGGGTCCTCGACAAAGTTCCAAGGGAAAAATCAAAGGGAGTAAAATAATCATGGGGCAGAATCAGCAGAAAAACTCTGGTAACATGAATAACCAGAATAGATCAACCCCCCCACCCCCCAAGGAAAGATATGGCAGATGTAATTGAAGATCCCATTCATAAAAAACTGGCTGAGATGTCAGAAATAGAATTCAGAATTTGGATTGCAAACAAGATTAATAAAGTGGAAGAAAATTTAGAATTAATACTTCAAGCAGCAATTCAAAAGTCAGAATTAGGAATTCGAGGAGAAATTCAAAAGTTGTCTCAAGAAATTCATGAATTTAGAGACAAAACCACCAAAGACATAGACACACTGAAGCAAGAATTTGCAGCCCTCAAAAATCTGAAAAATACAGTAGAATCCCTCAGTAACAGAGTGGAGCAAACAGAAGAAAGGATTTCTGACATTGAAGACAAAGCCTTTGAATGGTCCCAAACTCTCAAAGAAGAAGAGAAATGGAGAGCAAAAATGGATCATTCTCTTGGAGAGCTCTGGGATAATTTAAAGAAGGCGAATATCCAACTCATTGGAATCCCTGAAACCGATGAAGTGGCCTCGCTAGGCACAGAGGACCTTCTCCATGAAATCATGAAAGAGAATTTTTCAGACATGCCTATGGATTCTGAAATTCAGAGAGCAGACAGTTTCAGAACCCCAGCACAACTCAACCCCAATAAGACATCCCCCAGGCATATTGTAATTAACTTCACTAAAGTTAATATGATGGAGAAAATTCTCAAAGCAGTCAGATGAAAGAAAGCCTTTACCTACAAAGGGAAGAATATCAGAATGACTACATATCTCTCTGCTGAAACTTTTCAAGCCAGAAGAGGGTGGTCATCGACTTTTAATTTCCTAAAGCAAAATAACTTTCAACGCCAGATCCTGTATCTAGCTAAACTGACTTTCATTTATGATGGAGAAATTAAATACTTTAATGACATTCATATGTTGAAGAAATTTTCCATAACCAAACCAGCTCCTTAGGATGTTCTTAGACATATCCTCCATAATGACCAACCCAATCCTCTACTACTAAAGTAAACTCACTCAGAAACTTTTTATCAAACTCCAACTTCCACACTTGGCAAAATGATTAAAAATGTCCACTGGACTTTTGAAAAACTCAATACCCAAAATATTACCAGACTTATCAATATTTTGCATTAATGTGAATAGCTTAAACTGTCCTCTAAAGAGGCATAGGTTAGCTGACTGGATACAAAAACTCAGGCCACATATTTGTTGCATACAAGAATCACATCTTACCTTAAAAGACAAATTTAGACTCAGGGTGAAAGGATGGTTATCCATATTTCAGGCAAATGGTAATCAGAAAAAAGCAGGTGTTGCAATTTTACTTGCAGATACAATAGGCTTTAAACCAACAAGAGTAAGGAAGGATAAGAAAGGTCACTTCATATTTGTTAAGGGTAATACTCCATATGATAAGATTTCAATTATTAATATCTATGCACCCAACCAGAATGCACCTCAATTTATAAGAGAAACTCTAACAGACATGAGCAACTTGATTTCCTCCAACTCCATAATAGTCGGAGATTTTAACACTCCTTTGGCAGTGTTAGATCGATCCTCCAATAAGAAGCTTAGCAAAAAAATTTTACATTTAAACCTAACCATCCAACATTTGGATTTAGCAGACATCTACAGAACATTTCATCACAACAAAAGTGAATACACATTCTTCTCATCAGCCCATGGAACATACTCCAAAATCGATCACATCTTAGGTCACAAGTCTAACCTCAGTAAATTTAAAGTAATAGAAATTATTCCTTGCATCTTCTTGGACCACCATGGAATAAAACTTGATCTGAGTAACAATAGGAATCTGCATACTCATACAAAAACTTGGAAGTTAAATAACCTTATGCTGAATGATAGCTGGGTCAGAGATGAGATTAAGAAGGAAATTGCCAAATTTTTGGAACAAAACAACAATGAAGACACAATCTATCAGAACCTCTGGGATACTGCAAAGGCAGTCCTAAGAGGGAAATTTATAGCACTGCAAGCCTTCCTCAAGAGAATGGAAAGAGAGGAAGTTAACAACTTAATGGGACATCTCAAGCAACTGGAAAAGGAAGAACATTCCAATCCCAAACCCAGTAGAAGAAAAGAAATAACCAAAATTAGAACAGAATTAAGTGAAATTGAAAACAAAAGAATTATACAACGATCAATAAATAAAAAAGTTGGTTTTTTGAAAAGGTCAATAAAATAGATAAACCTTTGACTAACCTAACCGGGAAAAAAAAAAAAAGAAAAATCCCTAATCTCATCAATCAGAAACGACAAAGACGAAATAACAGACTCCTCAGAAATTCAAAAAATTTGTAATGAATATTATAAGAAACTTTATTCTCAGAAATATGAAAATCTGAAGGAATTTGACCAATACTTGGAAGCACGTCACCTTCCAAGTCTTAGCCAGAATTAAGTGGAAATGTTGAACAGGCCAACATCAAGTTCAGAAATAACATCAACCATACAAAATCTCCCTAAAAAGAAGAGCCCAGGACCAGATGGCTTCACGTCAGAATTCTACCAAATCTTTGAAGAGGAACTAGTATCTATATTACTCAACCTGTTCCAATTTATTTCACATTAATAAATTAATGCTGTGTGTTAAAGGACAGTTTTCAATAACCTTAGCCCGGGTATTCGACTGGAACTAAGCAACCAAAAATGGTGAAAGAAGGTTTACAACTAATTTGTCCCTTTGGTTGTGACTAGACTGAGGAAAAGTGGCTAAGGATCATCTTGGTCCTTATGTGGCTGTACAGAATGCACATACTTACTCTGTCCAATGATCAGACAATGTTTTCTTTTCCTAGAGGTGAAGAAACTTATTATTCAAAAGTATATCTGAGAAGCTGGGTGCAATAGCTTACGGCTGAAATCCTAGCACTCTGGGAGGCTAAGGCAAATGGATTGCTTGAGCTCAGGAGTTTGAGACCAGTCTGAAAAAGAGTGAGACCTTGTCTCTACAAAAAAATAGAAAAATAAGCTGGGCATGGTGGCATGTGCCTATACTATAATCCAGCTACTTGGGAGCCTGAGGCAAGAGGATCACTTGAGCCGAGGAGTTTGAAGTTGCAGTGAAGTAAGATAATGCCACTGCACTCTAAAGTGTGGGGGATGACAGAGTTAGACTGTCTAAAAAAAAGTGTATCTCAGAGACAGAATGTCCTGGCTGACCTGTTTTTTTCCACAGGTTTCATCTAAGATATCAGAAGTCTATCTGTTCTCTTTCTAAGTTTACCAAGTGAATGCTTGTCTACAGGACAAGTTAAACAGTATTTGTATTCTTCCTATCTATTGAAAATTGGTTTCAGTTTATAATAGACATATGTATTTTAAGTGGTGAGCTGTGAAGAATGGCACAAAGCATAATGTATTCTGGTAGAAGTGCAGCAACTGGATCATCATCTCCCTTGTGCCAGGGGCTCCTTATCTGCCTGGTCATGGAGTTGGACCACAGGGTCCCTTTCTCTGTCAAAAGTGGCTCATGTCTACAAGCCTAGCATTTTGGGAGGCTGAGGTCGGAGGATTACTTGAAGCCAGGAGTTCAAGACCCGCCTGAGCAACATAGCAAGACTCTGTCTCTACAAAAAGATATGAAAAATTAGATGGGCATGGTGGTGTGTTACTGCATTTCTAGTTACTCAGGAGGCTGAGGCAGAAGCATCTCCTGAGCCCAATAGTTTGAAGCTGCAGTGAGTTATGATCAAGCTACTGCACTACAACCATGGATGACAGAGCAAGATATTATCTCAAAAAAACTCCAAAATGTGGCACAGCACCTGTAGCACAGTGGTTATGGTACCAGCCACATACACCTAGGCTGGCGGGTTCAAACCTGGCCTGGGACAGCTAAAAAACAACAATGATGACTGCAACCAAAAAATAGCTGGAAGTTGTGGCAGGCACTTGTAGTCCCAGCTACTTGGGAGGCTGAGGCAAGAGAATCGCTTAAGCCTAAGAGTTTGAGGTTGCTGTGAGCTGTGATATCACCACACTCTACTGAGGGTGCCATAGTGAGACTCTGTCTCAAAACAAACAAACAAAAAATCCCAAAAGTTACTGGTAGAATTTATCAAGCCTTTTATTTTTTAACATGGATGTTTTTGTTTTACAAAATTTACCATGGTTAGCAACTATATAACTCTTGGTATAATTACTTGGTTAATGTTCTTCTTCCCACTTGATGGCACTACTAGAGACTGTGCTGTTTTGTTCACCAATGTATCCACAGGGGCTGGCATTATGGTTGATGCTCAAGACAATATACATGTTGAAGAATATAGGAATTCAGGAAGAAATGGAAGATAGGGTTACAGAAAAGGAAAGAAAAAGCAAACCAGGGCCTCTTCAAAACACTGTAAATATCTATTATCAAGACTATTGTTGAGCCTGAGCAACATAGCAAGATTCCCCCCTCTGCACAAAGTAGACAGGCCCAGTGGCACACACATGTAGTCCCAGTTACTCCAGAAGCTGAGGCAAGAGGATCCCAGGAGCCCAGGAACTTAGGGTCCCAGTAAGCTATGATGACACCACTGCACTCTAGCCTGGGAAACATAGTGAGTCACTGTCTGGGGGAGGGGGGGGGGGGAAAAGACTATTGTTGGTGCTGGAGCCATTTAAAGCCATTTTGGTAAAGGGAGCAGGACCTGTTTGCTGAGGAAACTGCCACTACAAATTGGTTAGGAAAGTACAATGAAATATTGTGGTATTTTCCGTTTGTTCTATATATGAGTACATTCCCAGGGTCTGGCTGTTTATTTGGTAAAGGAGGCCTGTGATACCTTAGTTGTTATTTAGACATCACTCCTACCCAACTTCCAAGCTTGAGTCTTTGATAAACCACCCTTTTCCTCAAGATGGAATTTCATACATCTGAGCCACAGTCCAGATCTATCAACCCAAACACTGATTGATTACAAGCTTCATATGGGACACAAGAAAATAGAATCCCATTCTCTCCTTCTCAAGTACCCTCCTTCCTACCATGACTCCTCTCCAGTTTTTTATCTCTAAATTAGGATTTCATCTTTGTAGTAGACTGAACTTTTGTGAAACTGCCACACTTTTGGAACATAAGTGAATTGTGCTACTCTGGTCCCCGGTGTTTCTAAAGGTGTCCAGTGTGACTCAAAAGGCAAAGGTTTGTATGAATTTCCCAGATGACCTTAACTACCGGATAACTGAGATTCCCTGCTTTCTAGTCTTTCTTGCCTCAGGTGTTTGACCATTTGCTCTATTTCACAGAGGATTCATGTGCCAGCCAACACCATCTCAACCCCAGAGCATACCACTTCTCAATTTTTTTTTTCTACATAGTCAAATCAGTTAGGTTCTCAGAGCAGGTAACCACAGACCTGAGGTGATAGGAATGTCCTTGCAAAGAATCCAGCCTCAAAGGGCCTTCTAGGTTCAAACGCCAGGTTATACAAATTCTTGCACTAAGCGAGTTATTTCCTTTGTATTCAAGCTGCACTTTCCTCGTGTTCTGCTTCAAATTTAAGGGCAGCAGACATATGAAGCTACCTTTGGGAGAACGTTTTTTCCAAAGATTATCCGTGGATAAGATAAGGACCAGGGCAAGTCTGGGAGCACTTGTGACCTTGGGGAGAAGGAAGCTCTGAGATTCAGTGCCGGGGAAAGCAGAAGGGGACAAACTTTAAAACAAAAAAAATCTATTACTGGGTTTAGGCCACAGGGTGTCTTTCAGATCACAAGATCTAAGATCTGGCGCCCAGGGACTCCTCGTTGCACGCTCCCCCCAGCCCCGCATTCTTCTGCAGCGCCGCCGCTCTACTCTCGGTCCCCAACTCCCCGCTGCAGCCGAGCGGACCTCCTTCCCGCCTCTCCCACCGCGTGGCCCCACCGGCCCGCTCCGGGCTTCCGCCTAAAGCAAGATAAAGAGAAGGCTCCGGCACTCACCCTCAGTTGTCACCCTGCAGCGTCCCGCCCCCCGCCCGTGCCCAAGGCTTTCGGTCACCTCTGCATAAATAATAAAACCAGAGCCCAGAACCTGAAAAACCGGGCGCTGATGAGTCCCGCTCGGTTCTCCACCCGGGAAAAGCCATCTTCTTTCAATGCGAACGCTCTGCGTCCCGCAGTTCGATCTCGGCCAACAAGCCGCGCCGGTGTCTCCTGGCCCGGCCGGCGCGTCCTGTCATCGCCCGCCGCCCGCGCCGCCCTCACCGGCCTGGGCCTCTCCCCGCCTCCCGCTCGCGGACCTGGCCGCCCCGCCTCCGGCCCGAGCCGTGGAGGCCGCCATTGGTGCGGGCCCGCCCCCAGAGCACGCCCATTGGCCGGGTGCGATGTCCTTCACCCAGCGCATTCCGCCGCCCGCAGGCTTGCGGGGAAACTTCCTTATTATTGTGACGCCGAAAACCGAGAAAGCCCGAGCCCAGCCTGAGGGGCCGTGACAGGCGGAATCCCACGCTGCGGTTCCGCGGCTGCAGAGGTGCGCGGGGCAGGGGCCGGGATTCCGGGGGAGGGTGCCGCTGCGCTCCGCCCGGCTCGGCTGTCAGCGCGCGGCTCCCGGAGGGGCTGCTGCGGCTCCTCCCGCGGCTCCGGCAGCCGCTGCGGGGCACCTCCTGCGCAGACCTGGGGTCGGGGCGCGGGGAGGTCGGGGCGCGGCGGCTGCGGGCGCGGGCGGCTGCACCTCCAGGGAGCCCCCGGGCCTCGCGTGCGCCTCCCTGGCGTCCTCGGAGGCTCGCCCTCTTCTTGCCGAAGAGCCCAGCGCCCGGAAAGGCTGGAAGAGCCCTAAAAATGGGGAGCGTCTCCCTCCCGGACTCCGCCGACCGCAGCCCGGGAGGAACCGCGCGGCGGAAAGTCCAAAGACGGACCCTCCCCTGCTCTGTCCCCTGCCCATGTCTAAATTCTGGGGCTTCCGTGACATCCTCGCGGAGAGGGGCGCGGACTCTTCCAGGCGAAATGGGAGCCGGGGAGGCCTCAGCATTTGGGGGAGCGTCGGCGGCCCGGAGGAGCTTGCGCCGAGGACGCGGGGCACGGCGTCCGCGATGACAGCGCCGGCGGGGTGGCGGTGCCCAGTGCCACCCACCCCACGGAGGCGGTGCCGGCTGGCCTCGCCCGAGTCCACCTCCTGGGCGGGGCCGGCAGAGGGTGTGTGTGGACACGTGTGTGCGAACCGACACGTAAGGCGGAGACGGGCGCCCAGGGTGTCAGGGGCGCAGACGCTTCGGAGCAGGTGGGACTTCGAGCATTTGGAAACGTGCAGCGTGGGCAGACCCGGACAACTAGAGAGAGCAGAGCGCGTGTAACCTGAAACAGATGTGCATTGATTATGCACAGCATGGTTCCCAGGGACTGAGTATTTTGAACTTTGGTGTTGGTCTGTCATTGTTTCTGGCTGTTTTCGGATTACATTTTACTTTAGCTTTCAAATCAGCCCCTTTAGGGAGTACCTTAAATTCACAGCTAAGCCTTCTAGGATTGCACTCGTTACAGGCGGAGTGCTTTGAGAAAGACGATTCAAGAGCGTTCTTCTATTTTTGTGTGTCTTCCTCAAATAGCAAACTATTTCTAGAACCTTTTATTTGATGATTTGATAACGTCAAGTGAGCTGATTTTTTTTTTAAACTTTGGATTGAAGAGAAAAGAAAAAAATGAAGATTAACAACCTTTTATTATTATATAAAATGCAGTGGCTAGAGAGAACGAGGGTATCATATTTTAGTAGGCAGATTACTGCGAACCTTTCTCCTTTTGTATTTTACTTTACCTTAGGGCAGGAGGGAGTAGCATTATAAATCAGCAAAGCAAAGTAAATGAATCACATACTGTATTTTAAAGAGAAATAGATGAATTACATATTCCACATTATTGACCCCTATAGAGACTAGGAATCTTTTGGAGAAAGTATAATGCAGGAATCAATGAGACAGGTTAGAAACATTTTTAGCAAAACTCCTTTGACATTAAAAAAAAAAAAAAATCAGTGTTAACTAGCATCCAGCTGTACTCATTCAGGAAGGAGCTGGAGTTTCATTTTTGAAAAAAGTAACAGGGATTCCAAAATGCTCCAAAAGGTATGTTTGAAGCTATTGGTTATAGCATTTCATTCTGAGGAATAAATACAAATTTCTTAAGATTTGTATGACCAATTAAATACAATATGAATCACATATTGTATTTTAAAGAGAAATAGATGGATTACATATTGTATTTGAAAGAGAAACACTTTTGTATTTTAAAATACGGACACTTTTTATACTTAATGAGAGTAGCACCCTTAACTGGAAACAGAAGATAGTTTGCTTCAATTTCAGAAATAAAAGTAGTATTTTCCAAATTAAATGGGATTTTCTACATAAGGTAGAAATAAAGTTATGATGATCATATCTTAAAATCATGCAGAACTTTTTCCCTTGAGACATGTAGAGCGCCTCTCAAATATTTCTTCTTGTTTTGTGTGTATAGGATACAATAATGAGAAGGAATGAAAGGAGAGTCTTCCCAGCAGTTGTGAAAAAATAAACTATAACATGTGTGATAAATGGAAAAATAAAGAAAATAGAAAAAAATGGAATTGTCCCCAAATCTCTCTTTCTAATCTCAATGGGAGTTTTAAAAGTAGTTCTATTTACTACTTCCTATCAAATGTTTGGAATTTTGTAAGATGATGTCTGTGTTTCTAGTTTGCTTTTAGAGACGATTGACTTCTTCGTAATTGGTTAGAGGTTATCTTAATGCTATCTTAAACAAACGGCAGTCTTGAGATATAGTCTTGGGAGTTATTCAAGCTAGGGTAATTAAAAAATATTCTTATTTCTTATTTTAAAATATTCTGTCTTTTTGTTTTTAATACATGAAAGCACTTTGCAGAGTTGCGTATTAATGTTGATTATTATTTCTTTAACTTGTAGATCTACAAGGTGTGGTGGAACACTTCTGGTCTCAAGGCCAAGTGTGTGATGTGTGGTGAGTTCCTTTAATTTCTCTGGACTCCAGTTTTCTCATCTTGTAAATGGAGACGATACCTAACTCACAGAATTGATAAGAGTATTAAACAAGACAGTGCAGTAAAGGACTCATGCTGGTATAGTTGCCTAGAAAGGGGCCTAAAAAATCTTAACACCTTCCTTCTACTGTTTGGTGGTATAGAGAACAAGATGAGCCCAGGAGGTAGAAGACTTGGTTTCTGGCCTCTCCTTCAACCACTTAACTTCTTAGAGGATTATATTTACTTGGCTACTAAAATGGGGTTAATAATGTGAGTCTCTAGCCTAGGGGTTGGATCCAAAGGACTTTAAAGGCTTCTTTAATAAGATGAAGGCTTTTATAATGTAATTGTCCCCTTTATCTACATTTAATATAGTACTTGGTGGCAGGGGCATATGTTTCTATGTAAGTGAACTGGTTTTATTACAAGTCAGGGTAGACATGGAGGAAAGTCTCATTAACTCTGTTAAGATTGCTTCATTTACCCCTTTCCTTCTGCTAACATAGGTTATAGTTGCTGATAAACATAGTCCGTGATTGAGCTAATATGAACTCATTGATTGTGTGCAACATCTTTAAACTTTTATTGTCAGGATTGGAGAAGGCTTTGTTCTGTTGATACAGTTGATACAGTTGATACATTGATACAGTGTCATGTTGAATAATGTGGCTTTGGAGTCTGGTAGAGGAGATTTGAGTCCTACCTTTGCTGTTTACTAAGTTTCCATTTTAGCTGCTTATATACATGTTCTTGGGTAAGTGACTTAAAGGGTGAATTAATCTGTAAAGTTTTTAGTTCAGAGCCAGACACATAGTAGGCTTGCACTAATAGTATTACTTTTCTTTGTTCAGCAACTATTTGTTGAGCCTCTGTTACATACCAGATACTTTTCTAGTTTCTAGGGATAGAGAAATAAAAGAGAGTGGAGCATTCATTTCTCAATTCTGGCATGCAGGTGGTATTGAAACACACCATTTAATGACAGGTTTAATCGTAAAAGATACTCCCCTTTCAGATCTGCTAAAACCTGGTGAGGGAGCCAGGTATGGTAGCTCATGCTATAATCTTAGTACTCTGGGAGGCTGACATGGGTGGATTGCTTGGGCTCAGGAGCTTGAGATCAGCCCGAGCAAGAGCAAGACTCCATCTCTACTAGTAATAGAAAAACTAGCCAGGTGTTGTGGCACACTCCTGTAGTCCCAGCTGCTTGGGAGGTAGAGGCAAGAGGATTGCTCAAGCCCAAGAGTTTGAGGTTGCTGTGAGCTATGGTGATGCCACAGCACTCTATCCAGGGTGACAGGGTGAGACTGTCTCAGAAACGAAAAGAAACATAACAATAAAAGGATAAAAGCAGAATACCAGCCATGCTATCGAAATGCCTCCTTTTGTAATCCTTCTAGATTATTCCCTGTATCCCTGCTTCCTCCACCATCATGACCTTGTATTTTGTGTTTATGAATTTTTTGCCTTTTCTCATAGCTTTGTTACCACTGATTTTTAAAATTTCTAAATAACGCGTTAGACTTGTGTTACTGAAACTTTATAAAAATGCATACTCCGTGTTCTTCTGTGATTCAGCACTGGTTTCAGCTGTCCTGATGCTTGTAGGTGGAGTTTGTTTTTTACTTGCCTCACAGGATTCTGTTTTATGCATGTGCCCCAGAGTATCTGTTTTCCAACTGATGGACATTTGGGTAGTTTTCTGTTTTTTTCTCCCCCCCCCCCCCCTATTTCAAATAATACTGAAATAAATGTCCTTGTATGTGTATCTTGGTGCATATGTTCATGAGTTTCCCAGTGCATCATGCAGTAAGATGGCCACTAGCCATGTTTGGAGACTTAGATTAAACATAAATAATATTAAAAATTTTCAATTCTTCACTTCAATTAGACACATTCCTAGTATTCACAAGTAGCCACATATGGCTATTGGCTATCACAGGGTCCATGCAGCTAGACAGAATTTCTAACACTGTAAGTTGCCAGGTTTTACTTGTTTTTGTATCTCCAGTTCTCAGCATAATGCAGGAGCACCATTTTAATAAGCTGGACAATGCTGGTCATATGCCCAGGGGTAAAATTACTATGCTATGAAGTATTCACATCTTTACCGTCGCTAGATAATACCAGCTTGTTTTCCCAAGTAGTTATGCCAATTTACATTCTCATTAGCTGTCTGTAAGAGTCCTGGCTGTTGTATATCTGTGGTTTGGTATGTTAGACTTTTAAATTCTTGCCAGTAGGTTTGGTGTTTTTTGAAGGCAGCCCAGACATAAGCAGACAATGGAGAGATCATTCTTCTAGCTTTACAAAGGCCGAGCACCAGGGAGTGAAAAAGGCATCACCTGTAAGGGACTGATGGGGGAGAGGTGGGAACGTTTCCTATGTTGGCTAAAAGAGTCAGAGGCCCTAAGTCCAGCTAAAGTTGGGGGGAGAGGGAAAATAGTAAGGAGTGGATTTGCATTGTTGAAAACCTCTGCTTTCTGTGCCATTTCTGCCTGTGGTTGTAACATTTTTGACAATAAAGCATGTCATTAGAATGAATCTTCTTTGTAACCAAAGTTAATTCTGCATTTGATTTTGCCCCCAAATTTATTTAAAGCTTGGATTTGGGGAGTACCTGCAAAGCACTGACACTGTCTTTCTTACTGTTAAAAAGGCCCCTCTATCCACATATACCGTTCTGGTAATGGCTTCTAAACTGACTTGAGAGGAACCTTATTCCTATTTTAAATGAGATTAGAAGCCCTGCTAGAGTGTTATTTAGGTTAAATGACTTTCGAACAAAGGAATGAGAATCAGTTGTTAGGCTGCTGTATGCATAGACTGATTATAAGGCAAAGTTTAGGAATTGAAGGTTGTCTTTTAGCATTCAACTCCCTAGCACTGGTAAAAAGATTCTTCTGACACCCCACTCCCCCACAATCTTTTTAAGAATTTACGAAGAAAATACTAATACAAAAAACTTTTCTTCTAGCAACTTCAGATACTCTTCATGAAAGGTATGGCAGATGACAGGGATGCTGCTTTGCCACAGTGCAGATTGGGCGGGACACAGCTAATGCTAATTGCAGTCAGGAAGAAAGGAGTCACACCCAGCCTCTTTGGGGAACCATTCTGTCTGCAGAGGTCTCAAAGAAGGCACTAGGAGTATGAGAAACAGTGAGTAAAACAGCAGACATTGATTGGGCACTTCTTGCTACTTGCCAGACACTGCTAAGTGTGTTTTACATGCATTTTCTCATTAATCTCACAACACCCCATCACTCTTTTCTCCATTTGACAGAAAGGAATTAGGGTTGGAGTGGTTAGATTTCTTCCCCCAGGTTTCACAAGTAACATGCAGTTAATTCAGGGCTTAGACTTTAGTCCCTTTCATCCCTAAGCCCTGCTAAGATTATCTTGAATCTCTTACCAAGAATAGACAAGAAGGACTGAAGAAAGTACTGGGTGTGACATCAAGAGAAAGTTGTCCTTTGAAAGGAGTCCTTCTTTTGTGTTGTCCCAGGGAGATAAGAGGCAGGGAATGGAGGGGCTGGGACCGAGTTGGTGTGGGACAGCCAGGGTGGCTAGTGCAGATGCTGAGGGGAGTGTAGTCCCGTTTTCTTCTGCAGCAAATTTCACAGTTGTGTGTTTTGAAGGTAAATAAAAGATTCTCCTCTTTTAGAAGCAAGGAAGAGACAGCAAAGAAAAAAGTGTGAGAGGGCCTGGAAGATCAAAACGCCTAGTGCTGCAGACCCTTGCTGAAACCAGACTTTTACATTCATGAAAATGTAGCATGCAGCTACCCAGCAGCCACTAGTTCAGCTACAGCGTACTTTTAAGTGAAAGCTGTATGAATGGCTGGGTCTTTTTTCAATGCACTGGACTTCTCTCCTGAAAGCTAGATGATTTTAGAGCCTCTTGCTGTACTTTTGCAGAGGTTTATGGTGACCTACACATTTACAATTAGGGTTGATAATCGGTTCATAAGGATACATTTTATTTGCGGTTGCTATTTAATTCTCTTGGCAAGCAGTTTTTAATTGGCTACCTGAGGAGTCTATTAAAGCTTGGATTTGGGGAGTATAACTCAGGTGGGAAGGGTTTTTCAAAGTTTTCTTCCATTAGGGATAATAGCAACACCTGTTGCATAGAAGATTAAGTAATACCTATGAACCACATGGTAATGTGCCAGACCTAGAGTAAACTCAAATCGTCTTACCTGCTATTGTTATTAATAATGTAATAATATAATTAATAATATAATTTAGGAGTTTTTTATTGCAAGTAAAAGAAACCCAATTTGAACATGCTTTAAAAGATCAAATAAATAAAAAGGGACTTACTAGATTATATATATAGTCGATTTTCATCATTTACAGTAGTTACCAGATTAGTGAACACAGAGCCAATCATTTACAATAGTTACCAGATTAGTGAACACACAGCCATGGCCGTTGAAGAAATACAGGGCTAGGCTGGTGCAAACTTCTGGATCATGACATTTTTGTGAGTTGATCAGTACAGACCTTGTTTTATGTATGTTTCTGTCTAAACACCTTATGTAGTACATATTTCTTATAAGTAATTATATGCAGCATTTCTCTATAATAAAACACTAGTCAAGAAAGGTTTAACATCTTCCTGACCCCGAATAGTATGACAATAAAACTGTTTTGGGTTTCAGCCTCATGTCAGTGCTGTCTTCTGTGCATTTTGGTTGTTATTGGTTGTCATCTTATGAATCCACAGACTTAGCTGCTTTTCCATCTTTTCTGTAGCTACATTATGCACTATAGATGTTATGTTAGCACTTTCTGGGTTGGGCTCACACACAGATGGGTGCATTTCCTTTTCCATTTTTTGTATGTATCCTACTGTGGATTCACTGACCTTGAACTCAGGACCTGCACTCTGGCCATGAAAGAAGCCTATCCAGCACACACATCTCGTACGTAAGGCACATAACAGCCTTCTTACATCTAGGAACTCCAGGCAGCATTTCAGTTCTCTGCTTGGGGGTCATTTTAAACAGCAAAATTACCAACAAAAACATGCAAAAAATGTGACTCAAGATAGATTGCAGAAAGGATACTTGTTTACAGTGTGAGTTGAAATAAGAAAGCAGAACATAGCCTTGTTCCTTTAGCCAGGAACATGCACATAGGGCAATTCATTTTTTTGTCTCTCTGCACATGTCTGGGAATGCCTGAAAAAGGACTTCAAGTAGTATTGATTTGGGGGTTACAAATACATTTCAGTGAGAAGGTAAATTCCCAAGTATGAAATATAAGAATAATGAAGATTACTTGTACTTAGTTAAGGTGGTAGTGCTGGCAGCAGGCTCAGTCAACGTTGCTGCAGCTCTTCTTTCTCCTTTTGGAGCATCTATGGCTGGGATAATCTCTTACAGGCATCCTCCATGCGGCAGGGCAAGTGGCTTTCAGCAGCCTCAGTTATCCTACAGAGGCACAAGGCAGTCTTCCATCAGAGCTCCATGGAACTTACTGAGGAAGGACTCTGGCCTGGTTGGGAGTTTGCATCTATCTCTGAGCCAATCACTGTGGCTTAAGGTGGCATCCTCTGATAGGTGTGGTGAGGATTGTTTAGGGGTGTTTCTGATAGGTGTGGCCAGGGCCATGCCTGACCCTGTTCAAAAGAGGAGTAGAGTTTGTTATCAGATAAAGAAGGACATAGTGGGGAGAGAGATGAGCAGAAAGAAGAATTAGATAATACACTTGAAGTGTTTCAAAAACTAACCTGCATTGTTAGAAGGATGATATTAAGTTGCAGCTTTCTTTTCAGTTTAGGAATAATTTTTTCAGGTCTATTCTACATGATTACTCTAGTTAATGTACTGCATTATAGATTTCATGATTTATCAGAAACTAAAATTCAAATGTTCTCACTGTATTAAATGGTATGTGAGCTGATAGACATGTTAATTAGCTTATTAGTCATTCCACAGTGTGTACATATTCAAAGTATTGCATTGTGCACAGTGCATAAATATATATAGTCCTTAGTCAATTAAAATTTTAAAACATGCATTTTACTCATGGTCTCTTCTCCCCTCAACACCCCCTACTTTTTTTTTTACTGACGAGTAGCATTCTATTGTGTGGCTATACAATAATCTGTTTATCTGCGTTCCTCTTGATGACATTTTTGTTTAGTATGGATAAAGCCACTGCAAGCATTATTTACAGATCCTTGTGTGGACATAAATCCATGACTTCTTTTCAGACATATTGTTTATACATATTGTTTATACTTGGCTTAATGCTACAGCTGCCCAATTTGATCCAATATGTCTTAATTCTGACTAGTTTCACTCTTAGAGATCAGCTTTATTTTCAGGACATCCTGTGTTGTATACTGACTACAACTTAGTCATTCTGCATGTATTTTTTGGTGTGTGTTTTGATCTTGTAGATAGCATACAAATCGACTTGGGTGGCAACTTAGCCCTTTGGATGTGAGTGTGGACACTGGTGGCAGGCCTAGATTTATAACCTGGTTCTTCTCTGTACAGCTGTGAGCATGCTTCTTATTCTCTGAGAGCCTTGCTTTATCTGAAAATGAGCCTAAAAATGATACTTTGTGAAGTTGACATGAGCTAAGCATGTAAAATGCATGTTAGCAGTGACTGATGCATTGCAGAGTTGCTTCCATGATTAGAAGCAATAAAACAGATTTAGGAAACATTAACAATAAAGCTGTTATGCAATTGAGCAAGTTGGGAGAATGAAATTATGAACAGATGATATGATCCTGTTGGTCTTTTTAAATGTGTATCTTATGGCATCACCACCACCCTACTAGTTTAACATTTTTTCTCCCATCACCCAAGTAACTCAAAGGATAATGTTCAATCTTGATACATTTTTAGTGTGGAATCTAGACAAGGGATAGAAATCATAGGAAGAAGCAGAACTTTCTGGTTAAGAGAGCAGGTTGAGATTGATTTAGTTTTATATTTCTTTTTGGGTCTTTTGATATCATTCCTAAACGTCTCAAAGAATTCAAAGAGTAAGTCAGGATTAACATAAGCCAGTTGTAAAATTAAGTTGTACATACACATTGTCATTGAGTTAAGGACAGAGTACTGTAATTGCTGTCAAGAAGGATTGAAAGAATTAACTTCATCTATATTGTAATCTTTAATTTGTAGCTGTTTGGGCCTGGTTTTACTTTGGGAGAAAGGAGTTTGTCATTTTAAAAGCTGAGTTTGGGCCAGGCATGGTGGCTCATGCCTGTAACCCCAGCACTTGGGAGGCCGAGGCGGGTGGATTGCCTGAGCTCACATGTTTGAGCCAGAGCTAGATCCTGTCTTTATAAATAGATGGGCGTTGTGGCCGATACCTGTAGTCCCAGCTACTTGGGAGGCTGAGGCAAGAGAATCACTTGAACCCAAGAGTTTGAGGTTGCTATGAGCTAAGACACCACGATACTCTACCAGGAGTGACAAAAGACCAGAGATGTTGGCGTGAATGTGGAGAAAAGGGAACACTTTTACACTGCTGTTGGGAATGCAAATTAATACATTCCTTTTGGAAAGATGTTTGGAGAACACTCAGAGATCTAAAAATAGATCTCCCATTCAAACCTATAATTCCTCTACTAGGTATATACCCAGAAGACCAAAAATCACATTATAACAAAGATATTTGTGTCAGAATGTTTATTGCAGCCCAATTCATAATTGCTAAGTCATGGAAAAAGCCCAAGTGCCCATCGATCCATGAATGGATTAATAAATTGTGGTATATGTACACCATGGAATGTTATGCAGCCTTAAAGAAAGATGGAGACTTTACCTCTTTCATGTTTACATGGATGGAGCTGGAACATATTCTTCTTAGAAAACTATCTCAAGAATGGAAGAAAAAGTATCCAATGTACTCAGCCCTACTATGAAACTAATTTATGGCTTTCATATGAAAGCTATAACCCAGTTATAACCTAAGAATATGGGGGAGAGGGAAGGGAAGGAGGGGGGAGGATGGGCAGAGGGCAGGTGATTGGTGGGATTACACCTGCAGTGCATTTTACAAGGGTATATGTGAAACTTAGTAAATGTAGAATATAAATGTCTTAACACAATAACTAAGAAAATGCTGGGAAGGCTATGCTAACCAGTGTGGTGAAAATGTGTCAAATGGTCTATAAAACCAGTGTATGGTGCCCTATGATTGCATTAATGTACACAGCTATGATTTAATTTAAAAAAAAAAGCTGAGTTTGTACAGAGTAGTCAATTAGCTATCTCCTTTGTACTCTTAGAGCCATAAGTTAGTGGAAATTGTCTCCTGTAGATTGTGCAGATTTATTGATATGTTAAAATTTTTAATTTTTTTTTTATTTTTTGAGGCAGGGTCTTGCTCTTTCACCCCAGCTAGAGTGCAGTGGCATTACTGTAGCTTACTGTAACTTTAGATTCCTGGGCTGAAACAATCCTCCTGCTTCAGCCTCCTGAGTTGCTGGGGCTACAGGTGCATGCCACCATGCCTGGCTGATTGAAAGAAATTTTTTTTTAGAGATGGTGTCTCACTGTTTCCCACGCTGGTCTTGAACTTCCAGCTTTAAGTGATCCTCCTGCCTCGGCCTCCCAAAGGGATGGGATTATAGGTGTGAGCCATCACCTGACCCTGCGTCTTAACTTTGAGAGAAGGTTTGGGATTCTGAAAAGTAGTTACAGAACATGTAAGCATGTCAAATTGAGTGTTAGACATTTCTGTTCTCAAAATTCATCTGAGATTCTCTGCCTCAGAGAATCTACTAATGAATGGCACAGTTCCAATTGTAGCCGTATCGCAGGCTCCCACTTCTCCCTCTTCGTTTGGTGTCTCTCTGTTTTATTTTGAGACACAGTCTCACTTTGTCACCCTTGGTAGAGTGCTGTGGCATCACAGCTCACAGCAACCTCCAACTCTTGGACTCAAGTGATTCTCTTCCCTCAGCCTTCCCAGTAGCTGGGACTACAGGCACCCGCCACAACGCCTGGCTATTTCATTTGGTATCTTAAATAGGAACGTCTACTTTATAAGATCTGACGATTTGCAAATACTATTTCAGCCAGTTTCCCGTTCAGTGCTCTGAAATCACATTTAGTCAGTGTTCAATCACTCATGGATTCTTAAGTAGTGCCCTGAAAACCACATTTAGTCAGTGTGCAAGCACTCATTTAAAACAAACAAATTTGTTTAAATGTTTTTTAAACTCTTACTAAAATAGAAAGTTACAGCATCATTATAACCTATATCTACTTTGAACAATGCTAATGTTTTATTTTGAGATATAAGCTATCTGAAGACTATTAAAAGGAAGATTATTTTTCAAATTGGTTACTTTTATTACTGGAATTGGTTTTCTCTGACATTAGGAATATTTTTTTAACTTTTCTTTCTTTCTTTCTTTTTTTTTTTTTTTTTTTTACAAAACTCTCTTTTAGGCTACATGACTCCCTGAAAGAGAAGAACAATGTTATGTTGGGGATATTGGTCGCTGGGCCAACCTGGTATCAGTACCAACCTGCAAGGCATTGTGGCTGAGCCACAGGTGTGTGGATTCATATCTGACAGAAGCGTCAAGGAAGTGGCCTGTGGAGGAAACCATTCCGTGTTCCTGCTGGAGGGTGGGGAAGTTTACACGTGTGGTTTGAACACCAAGGGGCAGCTGGGCCATGAGAGGGAAGGAAACAAGCCAGGTGAGTGCACCTTCTCTCGGTAATCAGTGAGAGTGGACAGGCGAGGGCAGAGCAGCAGCGGCCGGTCGGAGCCTTCCCACCAAGTGTGCGGCTTTCAGGGAGCTCTTTTGAACAGTGCAGGGATTACCTCCTGTTTGGAACCCTTGTGTCTCATTCAAACCTTTTGATGGAAACACAGATTTTTCCTTTTTCATACAATTAGATAACATATGTAATTTTGGTTACCAGTGGAGGGGAGATGTGAGTTAGTTCAGAGTTAGAGAAATAGATTTTCCCTCATGATTGAATGCTAAGCCATTGTGGTGGTTTTGTGAACAGACGTTCCCCATACAATCAGTATTAGAAGCTTTTCTCCGTAATTACCCATTCGCTTCTTTGTTTCTGCCACGCGCTTTTGGTAAGCATTTCATGTTCAGTGGTGTGCTTTGTGGTGTGAGCAGGAAGATGAGTGAGACACAGTGGTGAGTGGCTCCAGTGACCCCCTGTGGCAAGAGCTGTCATGGGAGTAGTGTGAGTTATGGTGACGAAGAGGGAGGGGCGGGGAGATTGGTTCTGCCTTTGGGGGTGTGAGCAGGAGGAGGAGTAGGCTTTTGGCATGTGTGTGTGCGTGTGTGTGTGCGCGCGTGCGTACGTGAGTACACAAATGTGAATCAAAGGGCCAGGAACGCCGAGCTTATCACACACCTAATACCCAGTGGTAAGGATGTGACGTGCAGTTGTTTGTGCAGGGCGTGCTGAGTAGTGTGGTGAGACTGACGACAGAGGGGGAAGGAGTGGATAAGCTGGCAAGGTAGGGCTGAATTCGTTTCCTTACATTTCATTGCTTTTTATTTATTTATAACAGGTGCTGTGCATGCACCATGTCACCATTGGTAGAGTGCTGTGACGTCACAGCTCACAGCAACCTCAAACTCTTGGGCTTACTCGATTCTCCTGCCTCAGCCTCCCAAGTAGCTGGGACTATAGGCACCCGCCACTGCTGTTATTGTTGTCATCGTTGTTTAGCAGGCCTGGGTTGGGTTCAAACCTGCCAGTGCTGGTGTATGTGGCCGGCACCCTAACCACCCACTTATGGGTGCCGAGCCCATAAAGTCTGGTTTGATATTTTTTTCCCTCCTATTTTTAAAGAATCCAAGTTTGACTTTCATTATGTAATGTGTGTAGTATGGATTTAGGAGGTCCCCTACTCTTAGTAGTGATGATGTGCAAATAAGTCTCCTTTTGATGAGAAATGATAAGGTAGGGTCTTAAATTGTGACCATGAGTATGTGCCCTTTTCTTTGTTACCTTCTGTTCTTTTTATTCAGTCCAGATCAAATCCAGACCCTGAATCTCCATTAAACAATAGCCTTGCTGTTTTTCCTAGATGATCTCTACTCTTTTATTTTGGCATCAGGATAAGCTCAGTTTCTTCTGTGATACTCTCTCTTCTCTCCTATTCATACCTCCCGTTGGTGGTTGTGCTCCTGGTTTCACTGCCCAAATGTCAGTATGAATTTATTTATTTATTTTATTTAGGATTAATATTTATCAGGACGTACGATTATGTTACGTAGTTTGCTTTTGTAGGGTTGACATCTGAGTTGTAGGCATATTCTTCACCCAGGAAGTATGTGGGAATTTACCCATCCCCTTCCTCCCCTCCATGTAATAAGTTTCACTGAGTTTTTTCTCTCGTGTGAGTGTGTAGATGTTCATCTACTAGTTCCAATTTAGCATTGAGTACTTGTGGTGTTAGTTTTTCCATTCTTGTGGTATTTCCTTTAGGAGAATTGCCCCCAATTCCCTCTAGGTTGTTACAAAAGATACAAAATCTTAGTCTGGGCGTGGTTGTTCACACCTGTAATCCTAGTACTCTGGGAGACCAAGGTGAGTGTGTGGCTTTAGCTCAGTTTGAGACCAGCCTGAGCAAGAGCAAGACCCTATCTCTACTAAAAATAGAAAAATTAGATGGCTGTGTTGGCACCACCACACTTTAGTCCCAGCTACTTGAGAGGTTGAGGCAAGAGGATTACTCAAGCCCAAGAGTTTGAGGTTTCTGTGCGCTATGATGCCATGGCATTCTACTCAGGATGACAGTGAGACGCTGTGTTAAAAAAAAAAAAAAAAAAGATACAAATATCTCTTTTTATGGCTGAATAATACTCCATGGTATACACACTTTATTAATCTCTTCATGTATTGAAGGGCACTTGGGTTGTTTCCATATCTTTGTGATTGTGAATTAATTGTGTTGCTACATCAGGATAAATTTATAAACATTAATGTTTATTTTGACCATTGGAAAAAGAGCTTCAGGGCTTGTCGTAAGCAAAGTTCTGAAGCACATGAAGTGTGCAATGTGGGCTTCAGCTTTCTCATTCTTTGCTGCTAGGTTCCCTCCTGGAGCCTTCCTACAGACACCCACCAGGCCTGCTCACCTAGGAGCAATAATACCCCAGGATCTAGGTGCAGGTTTCCTAATCTGTGGCCCCTAAACTCTGGGATTTCAAGGAAGGGGTTTGTAGAATCATATACAGACCAACACCCTGATGTGTAGTATGTACCTGATACTATAGGTTTTCAGATTATTCCTTTTACTAAAATAAAAATTCAGTTAAAAATGTCACTAATTCAGAAATTGATAAAACCTACTCATTATATGGTTTACTAATAATATAATAGGAAAGTATAATATCCGATTATCATGGAGATGGCAGGAAGAATGTTGGCTTTAACAAGTGGTCTTCGTTTTGGAAAAGATTAAAAACGGAGGTTTTCTTTCCCCTCCTATTAAAACTGACTTGTCTTGAACTAAGCTCCTGGATGCATAGTTTCCCCAGGTGGGGACTATGTCTAACAGCTGGGAGGATTAATGGCGGCCCACAGCCCAGAAGCACGTTCTTTCCTGCAGGAATGCCAGCACTCATCGAGAACTTAGACACCCTTAAGCCCACTTTACTCCAATGGTCCTTTAAGGACTTGTCCCCACCCTAGCCAGCCTTTGAAGGGAGTATTTGGGGGAACTGGGAGATCTTTCTGGTACTCCTGCGGAGACAGCGAGGTTAGGGTGGACTTCGGAGTCACCTAGTGTGGAGGCGTTACCCTTTCTGACCAAACAACTCACTCATAGGAGAAGGTAATCTGTGTACATGTCTTATGAAGTGTCTGCCCGTTCTGTGTCACCTCACAAATCGTGCTACCATGCAGTTTCACCACTCCATAGAATCCCTGGGACTGTCTCTGAAGTTACAGGGGAAGATGCCAGGCTGGGAGTTTGGGAACTGGGGTCTAGTCCTTCAGTCACCAGGAAGTAATAGTGTGGCCTGGGCAAGTTTCTTCTTATTACTGAGCCTCATTTCCCTTTCTTGTAAAAGGAGACTTGTTGTTCTAATATAGTAGTTACTTTTTATTTTTTTATTTTTTAGACAGAGTCTCAAGCTGTCACCCTGGGTAGAGTGCTGTGGCATCATAGCTCTTAACAACCTCAAACTCTTGGGCTTAAGCGATTCTCTTGCCTCAGCCTCCCAAGTAGCTGGGACTACAGGCGCCTGCCACAATGCCCGGCTGTTGTTTTGGTTGCAGTTGTCATTGTTGCTTTTTAGCTAGCCCACTAGGGTTCGAACCTGCCATCCTCAGTGTATGTGGCTGGCGCCCTGTCTACTGAGCTATGGGCACCACCTATGGTCGTTCTTGATTAAGGAGATTCCCGTGGTAAAGAAGACTCCACGGAGCTGCTGCCCTCCCACCCTCCTCGCCTGTCTGCTCTGTGGCTTGGCCTTCTGACCAGCAGAGCCTGGTGCTCAGTCATGGCTAATTGCATGCCTTTGTCTTGGAACCTGGTGTGAAAGGATTCACCCTGGGGTGGCAGGTGGGAAAGGAAACAGAAGCTTTGCAGAACAAAGATATGTAGAGGGCAGAAGACATCTGAGTGTAATCTGACATTTCTCCTGTGGATCCTCCTGACACAGCTCCATGGAGCTGGGGGTGGATGTTGATGGGCCTCTTGGTGCGAGCGAGCCCTGTCCCCTTGGAGCAGCCACCATGTCTGCCTGCACACTGGGTCAGCCTGCACCTTAGTCATCCTGTAGCCGCTGTCCTCAGGTGGTGCTGAGTGATTGCAAGAAACCCAAGCTAGAGGTGTGCCAAGAAGCCTTGGATTCTGCTGTGGAATCTAGCCGTGCATATGATCTAAATTTGGAATAAGCCAGACTCTAGTGTAAATTATAAGAGATTTCAGAAATTTCTGTTGTTGGTTAAGTTTGTCTGTTAATTATAAACTCCATAGCAGCTGTGGAAGAGTGCCTCTTTGAATGGAAAGATTATGTGGGTGGGTGCCTCTCTCTCTTCATTTTACTTTTCATTGGTAGGTGTGTTCTAAATCTGGGCACCATTTGGGTTTATTTTTAATGAGCGGAAAGAAGAGAATGAGCAAGTTTTCTGTGTGTGCTTATCGAGAGCCGTGACGTGGTGAGCAGTTAGACAGGAAAGGAAAGGCCAGGGCAGACAGACTCCCTGCAAGTGGGCTGTGGGGGCCCTGGTCCACAGTAGTGCTCCCCTCACATCGCCTCTGTAATTTCGGCAGGGAGCTTGAGAGAAGACCCCTGCCCTGAGAGAGGCTGGCTCTGGGGGCAACAGGCAGGTCTGTGATTTCAGCTCCACATCATTGCCCAGAGCAATTGACTTTGAAACAGGAAAGACTTTAAAAAGTGACTGTGTAACTATTTCCTCTAAGTCTTTGAGAGTATAAAGAAGTGAGTTTAAGGATTTAATTCTATGGTGGCCTGCCTCCAGGGTGCCTAGACAGTTGTGAACACAAGAAAACATAAGATTTCTTTTTCTTGCTTTACAATATTGTCTGAGAATGGAAAAATGCCTGTCCCTTAGCATCCATTCTGACTGAGCTGGTTTGCTATCTGTGCCTTCTCTAGCATGAAACTTTGTTTCCTGCTAAAATGCAAATGACCCTGGAAGCCACTTGATCTAACCTTGCTGAGGGGAAGGAAGGTTGAAAGGTGGTGGCTGTAGGACTGCAGGCCGCAGACTGCAGGGAACTGAGCCGCACAGCAGGTGGTGAGCAGTGGGTTAGTGAGCGAGGTCTCTATTGACAGCTGCTCCCATTGCTTCCTGACAGCTCCACCTCCGTCCTGTAAGCAGGGGCTATATAGTAAATTGCACAGTTGAAGGACCAAGGTTGTGCCCTCCTTGTGAGAATCTAATGCCGGATGATCTGAGGTAGAGATATAATGCACTTGGAGGATCCTGAAATGTCACCTCTCCCTGGTCTGTGGAAAAATTGTCTTCCATGGAACTGGTACCTGGTACCCAAAGGTTGGGGAGCACTGGTGTAGGAGATGCTCAGGGAGGAGAGTCTTCTGCATTACCACAAGTCTTAGGTCAGTCCTGCCGGTCATCAAATGCCAGTTTATATACTTTGTCTCTACCTGGAACAGCTGCAAGGCACGTGTGTTCAGTGTTTTGGGGACGCATTCTGTAGATAAGACAGGACCGCAGAGTGGGAGAAAGCACTCTGCAGTGATTCTCAGGTTAGAGACCCTGTTTCCTTCCTGGAGCCTGTCTGCTGGTTTTTGACTGCTGTTGTTGCCCCTGCGGCTACTGTGTTTTTCTGGTACTCTCATTTCTCTCCTTTCACATTAGTGATGCCCTTATGTCACCAACTTTGTGTGTGTGTGTGTGGTGAGGAGGAGCATTTCAGGAATGCCTTAAATGCTGAAACTCCTGGTGTTGCAGGCTCCAGACATTTTTATTATACAGTGTACCCTACCACGCAGCATAGGATTCTAGCTTAAGTGTGCCCAGGACTCATTCATTTGTGCTTTGGCCAAGGGCAAAGAGGCCTGTGATTTTCAGCAGCATTTTTCAAATGCAGAATATTAATGCCCTATCTACACTCGGTGTCCAGCTTAGAAAGCACTGGATTATGTGTTTGCAGATTCCTCTCTCAGATGACTTTTCTCTCCTACATTCTTATCCTCACATTCTGATATCGATCTCATCCCTCCCCCACAAATTCGATAGTTTCAGTGATTAGAGGCATTATAGAATTATTACTAATTTCCTCATGTTTTCGTCAATGAATTCATCTCACAATTTCTTTTTTGGGGGGATAGAGTCTCATTATGTTGCCATTGGTAGAGTGCGGTGGTGTCACAGCTCACAGCAACCTCAAACTCTTGTGCTTAAGCAATTCTCTTGCCTTAGCCACCCAAGTAGCTGGGACTACAGGTGCCCACCACAATGCCCAGCTATTTTTTTTTTTTTTAATTGCAGTTGTTGTTGTTGTTTAGCTGGCCCTGGCTGGGTTTGAACCCACCAGCCTGGATGTATGTGGATGGTGCCCTACTCACTGAGCTATAGACGCTGCCCCATCTCACAATTTCTTAACACATAGGGTTACAGAGCTGGCATCATAGGAAGACTGTGTGCCCTTCCCCTTGGCATGCAAACTAAACAGTTTTTTTCCTAAGTGGAATTCTTTTGTAAGTAAGTGATTAATTTATAACTGAACTTAAGTAAATGTTGAGCTCTTTCATTAAACTAAAATAGAAACTGGTTGCCATAGGAAAAAAGTTAAAATTTTTACCTTGATTTATTATAACTCTCTTATTCCCACCCAGCCTTATTGTAAACTCTACTTTTTAGCCAAATGGACAGTTCTACTTTCCCCATACATACTGATATCAAATACTAGGTTTTAGCATAATTTAATCCTGTGTTATTAGGAATGTAAGAATTTATATAAATGTACTCTGAACTTTCCTTCTATCTTGAATAGACAAGAACCAAGATAGGCTCAGCGCCTGTAGCTCAAGCGGCTAGTAGGCCAGCCACATACACCAGAGTTGGCAGGTTCAAATCCAGCTCGGGCCTGCCAAACAACAATGACAACTACAACCAAAAAATAGCCGGGTGTTGTGGCGGGCGTCTGTAATCCCAGCTACTTGGGAGGCTGAGGCAAGAGAATCACTTAAGCTCAAGAGTTTGAGGTTGTTGTGATGCCATGGCACTCTACCCAGGGTGACAGCTTGAGACTCTGTCTCAAAAAAAAAAAAAAAAAGGAACCAGGATAGATGCAGTTATTCAGTTTAATCTAATTTGGCTCTGCAAAATTTTTAAAGTTCTCCATAGATATCTCAGAAACCTTTTCATAGCAAACCCAAAGGGTAACAATTTATAAGCAAGCGCTGACATTTCTGTGCAGCACTATTTGGTTCATATCTATGTTTGGTTCCTTTTACTTCCTTCTGAGTTAGTTTCTTTCTTACAGGTAATTTAATCCAATTTACGTTCACGCTTAGTATTCAGTCTAAGCATTTCCATAATGCCCATCACCGTATGTAACAGTTCTCCTGCTGTTTGATAAAAGAGGGTTATAAAGCAGAGCATCCAGAAGCTTCAGTCCCCCAAGCCAGTGGTAGCTTCTCAGGTTGCTCTGACATCTGAAGGACGCATAACTCTGCCAGGTTCACCAGCTCTTGCTGGAAAGCAAACTAGCTGAGCTGAGAGGAAATAGAAGAAATCCTTTAATGCCTTCCTGTTATTGAAGTGCACGTTTTCACAGGGTGTAACTGATATAAAAGGAAGAAGGTGTGGGAGGAAACGTTCAGATCTCGACGTGGCACTTGTGAAGGCCCCATATTTTGATCAGGAGGATTGGCGGGTGGTCCAGGAGGGCCACAGTCCTTCCTGATGATGGTGACAATGGCAGTAATCAAACACAGTGGGATGTCTTGCTGGGTAGGTGGCTTTCTGGATCAGAGGTCTACGGATCAGGAGCGGCTCCTTGAGTAATTTTGTTTTCTGGAGTGATCACTCAAGTTATTGTTTTGGGTTATGATACTCCACTGACTTTGTTTAAGATACTGTGAGGTGTTACTTGTGAGTTTTAAAAGTCTATACTTTTACTAGTACTTAACACAATAGTTTGCATTATGAAACAAAAATTTCAGTTCATTTCTTAATTGTTAAAGTGGTTAACTACACTATAAACATGCTTCATCTCTGATGTGCTTAGCGTTTTTAAGCTGATTTATGCTCATGATAGCCCTGTTAGTATTAATTATCCAAGGCATATGTAAAGGACGAGAGAAAAGGGAGCTGAGTTTTTGTTTCTCAAACAGTACCCTGTTTGGGTACTGATAGATGGCTTGGTTTAATAATCCTAGCATTTTGTCCACTTTTTTTTTTTTTTTTTTTTGAGGCAGAGTCTCACTTTGTTACCTTCAGTAGAGTGCTGTGGAGTCATAGCTCACAGAAACCTCAAACTCTTGGGCTCAAGAGATTCTCTTGCCTCAGCCTCCTGAGTCACTGACACTGTAGGTACCCGCCATAACACCTGGCTATTTTAGAGATGGGGTCTCACTCTGGCTTAGGCTGGTCTTGAATTTGAGAGCTCAGGCAATCCACCCACCTCAGCCTGCCAGAGTGGTAGGATTACAGGTGTGAGGCACCACACCCGTGAGGCACCACACCCGTGAGCCACCACTCTTTGTCCACATTTTTTTAACCTCAACCTGACTGGGAACGCCTGATAGGATTTTATTTTTAAGCTGTCTTTCTTGGGTTACATTTGATTTCCACTCAGTCCTTACGGAAGAAACAAAAGAGATAAAAGCTTGGCCAGCAAGAAGCTTTTATTCTTAATGGGCTGGTTAATATGAAATATGATCTAGGTACTTTGGTAAAAGTACTAAGGAACAATTCCATTTTTATCTTTTTTTTTGAGGCAGAGTCTCATTTTGTCACCGTCGGTGGAGTGCCATGACATCACAGCTCACAGCAACCTCAAACTCTAGGGCGTAAGTGTTTCTCTTGCCTCAGCCTCCTAAGTAGCTGGGACTACAGGCATCTACCACAACGCCCAGCTATTTTTAGAGATGAGGTCCTGCTCTTGCTCAGGCTGGTCTCAAACCTGTAGAGCTCAGGCAATCCACCCACCTCGGCCTCCCAGATTTGTTAGAATTACAGGCGTGAGCCACCATGCCTGGGCTCCCTTTTCATCTTTAAAGTCATTAAACCAGACCAAAAAATTCCCCAAATCTATAAATATAGAAAGGCTTTATTTCTAAAAAAAGAGTGTCACAGACTGCAGGAGAGAAGCAGAGCCTCTGGCTGAAACTGAAATGTGATACACTGAGGGGAGGAGCAAAGGGAACAAGAATTTGTGCTGAATGGGGTGGCCAAATATCCATACAGAGAGTGCCAAGAAATGCGCCACATTTTAAGAAAGGAAAAAACTATGTTAAAATTGTAATGATCAAGTCACATTTGATTTCTGCAATCACAAGAGATACAAGACACAATACACGTGTTATCGGTATACACTATTAAAATTTCTTTTTTTTTTTTTGGGAGATAAGAACTCATTTATTTGTTACTCAAAAAAAATCCTTATTTTTGACTGGATTCAGACTTAGAAGTGGAAGCTCTCAGAGAGGACAGCCTGCATCTCTTGGCAATCTGTTCCTGGCGCTTTTCTTTGGCCTCCTTCATTCTCTTGGCCAAAAGTTTAGCATATTCTGCAGCCTCTTCCTTCTTTTTCTTAGTACGCTGTTTCTTCAGAGCAATGCGCCGGCATTTCTATTGCAAGACACGGGGAGTTACAAGGTGCTGAACCTTGGGTGCTTTGGTCCTAGGTTTCTTACCTTCTTTGTTTAAGGGCTTTCTCACAATGTATTGGGGGAACATCATCTTCTTTACACAGATTGAAAATTTCACGGATTCTGCTTGCTCTTTTAGGCCCCAGACGCCGAGGTAGTGTCAGTCAGTCCAGGGATATCCTTCTCTCCTTTTTTTACAGTAACCAACTTGAGAACACTCAGATTGGCATCCACAATGCAACCCCGAACAGATTTGCGCTTCCATTCTCCAGTTCTCCTGGTCTATAACAGGAATGCCCCTGACTCAGCAGCAGGCAGACCCGGCCATGGGTTACCACACCCGGCTTCATGGGGAAACCTTGCTTGTCCTTTCCATCACTGATTTGGACCACATAACCCTTCCATTCTTCACCCTGCGCGTCAGCAGCAACTTCTGTGGCCATGCGCTTCTCCTAGAAAGTATGAGCCGGGAAGGAGATATTCAGCTTCATCCTGAAGTATCCTAATGCCCCCTAGGCACCATAGAAAAGAGGCATTATTACAATTTTAATACCGATCTTCCCTTTCTTAAAATGCATGTTGCATGTTCTTGGGACCCTCCATTTGATAAGCTGTGGGAGGAGTTGTAAGTACTCGTGGCCCTCTGTGTTTGATGAGCTGCAAGAGGAGTGATGAATACTCACGACCCTCTGTATGAGCTGCAGGAGGAGTCATGAGTACTCACGAAAGGAGCAGCCTGTGTACGTGCAGTTGAGCTTCATGCTGCTTCGTAGGTCCCATGTTCAAAAAATGGCAGCGTTAGTATAATCTGAGAGTGGAGTTTCCAGCCGTCTGATGTCAAAAGGTGAAGCAGAGGACACGAAAACCTGTGCATAGTCTCTGTGGACTGGTCAGAACCACTGCTGGTTGGTGGTCTTTTATCAGGAAGGAATGCAGGTCAGTTGTGTCAAAATCTCCAGAACAGAGCAGTCAGGAGGTTGGTTGAAATCAAAGACTTGGTGGTGGAGCAAGTCTTTCCAAAGGGCTGATTTCTGTTCAACCCTTTGGGAAGAAAACCTAATAACAGTTAGCAAGGGAAGAAGTATCACAAGGAGGGTCTGATGATCGTGGCTGGGGACTCAGGTTTTTAAGGTTTCTCTCGGGTCCCCTTAGCCAAGGGGGGGAGGTCTGGCCACTTGGCCAGGGAGCTTAGGACTTTTTTATTTCTGTCTGCTCTTGCATGCTCTTCTGAATACCAGTAATTGGGGGAAAAGTACACATCATAATTTATATTTCATGCTGATATATTTTGCCTCGAAATTTACCTCTTTTTGTTTCTTTATTTCTTTGAATTATTTACTTTTTTTGGACAGAATCTTATTATGTCATCCTCGGTAGAGTGCCGTGGTGTTACAGCTCACAGCAACCTCATACTCTTGGGCTTAAGCAATTCTCTTGCCTCAGCCTCCGAAGTAGCTGGGATTACAGGTACCCACAACAAAACTCGGCTATTTTTCGGTTGCAGTTGTCCATTGTTGTTTAGTTGGCCTGGGCCAGTTTCAAACCTGCCAGCCTCAGTGTATGTGGCTGGTGCCGTAACCAGTCATTGATTCAGCAGATATTTATTGAGTGACTAGACTATAGGTTTCTCATATGTTCTAGATACTGTTAGAACATAACTAATTTAGTGTAGATCTCACCCTTAGGAGTTTTTGAACTAGATGGGAGAATAAGATACTCCTCCTGTAAAGGTTATATAGTATAGTTCATCATGTGTCAAGCAGGTGACACAGGTCCCATGAAGAGACAGGTCACCAACAGTGCTAAATTCTGAATTCTAACCGATGTCATCTTTTAGACCCACACAGTAGGAAGTTCCCGTTTGTCTGGGGTTTGGAAGCTTGTGAGAGGACCCAGTGCTAGCATTTCAGGAAGCAGGCAGTTTTGGTGAAGGTTTCAGGGTTCTAGGATGTTCTGGAATTGTATTAAGTCCTCTATTTAAGAATTTTTGTGTTGCAGTAACTATTTGGTACTTTGGGATTTTGATAATTTCTTGCCTATTTCGATGACCCGTGATCCTTATAGATGTGAGTAGGCAGAAGCTTTCTTATTTATCAATCCAGATAGGGTATAGCTAATCACCTGATATTTTACAGCTCTTCAAGAACTACTGGAATTCTTTGTAGCCTTTGGGAGTGAATGCCCTTTGATGGTGCGTAATGTTGAAATCTTTGATCGCTCTTTGACAGATAATCCTGTCTCATATTCTTGCAGATGTGGAATAATTTTTTCTCTCATTATCAAAATGTATATTAAAGTTTTTATTATAATTATCAAATGACTTGCAGCAACTGAAATGTTTGTGAATAATATTAATTTATAGTATTAGCTAATTATGGTGGCAGTATCATGAGTACGTGTGTGGTCTACTGTCTGACTCAGGGAAAGTTGCTAAACTGCTCTGTGTCTCAGTTTCCTTAGTTGTAAAACGTAGGTAATAATAATATCTACCTGTGCAGTTTGTGAAGATTAATAAGTTGCATAACAGATATTTGGAAAAATGCTTATTTGGAATAGTGCTATTATTATTATTTGTTGTAGTAGTAATTTGTGTTAACACCTTCCATTACAATTTTGTATTTCTTTGGGCCAGGAACACCCTCCTCAGCCACCCGTGCCACCCAGGGGCCAGTCCATGGTTTCACATGGGGACCTGGGAAAAATTGGGGCAAGATGATTGGGACCCATGAGTGCCTTCACTGTTATAATTTTTTGATCCATTTCAGCTTATTAACAAATTAAATTCATACAAATAGGCATACATACAAGTAAACGTGTTGATCATTTTTATAGATTCCTTTAACACTATAAGATCTGAAGAATGGCACAGACATTCACGGGAGGAAGATATTGTCGCCACTTGTCGGCCCAAGACTGACCAGGTCTCCAGCCCCGGCTTATCTAGCCAGACCGCTGTGCTGTCTAGCTCAGGAAGAATTGCCCTTAGGTGCCTGAGAGTTATTTGCTTTAGCAGAAGGTAGAGAGAGAGAGAGAGAGAGAGAGAGAGACAGACAGTATTTGTGGGAGTGAAGCGCTCTTAGTAAGAGAATGGATATTATCCAGACATAAAGAAAGATGGAGAGTTTACCTTTTTCATCTTTACATGGATGGAGCTGGAACATATTCTTCTTAGCAAAGTATCTCAAGAATGGAAGAACAAGTATCCAATGTACTCAGCTCTACTATGAAACTAGTTTATAGCTTTCATATGAAAGCTATAACTCAATTATAGCCTAAGAATATGGGGAAAAGGGAAAGGGAGGGGAGGGGGGATGGGTGGAGGGAGGGTGATTAGTGGGACCACACCATGGTGCATCTTACAAGGGTACATGTGAAACTTAATAAATGTAGAATATAAATGTCTTAATAACTAAGAAAATGCCAGGAAGGCTATGTTAACCAGTGTGATGAAAATATGTCAAATTGTATATAAAACCAGTATATGGTGCCTCATGATTGCATTAATGTACACAGCTATGATTTAATAAAAAAAAAAAAAAGAGAGAGAGAGAATGGATCTTAGCAGTCTTTTGTAGAGAGATGCCGTGCAGGTGTCCCACGGGCAGGAGAGGCCACAGTGTCAGAGCGAGTGGGTCAGCAAAAGAACGTACATACGCTCCGACTGCCTTCTCCTGCAGCTTCCTGTAGACGTGATCCCGTGGCTACTTGCACCACAGGTGCTCTCCTCTCACGGCCTCTCATGTTAGGAGAGCTGGATCCCTTCCCATGCCCTCATCACCAAGGTGTTACGTTACTGAGATGTTACAGGTGTTTCTTATAACTCTCGCTCCTCCTTGCCATAAGCTATATGGGCTGCTACAGGGGACCATTATGCCCTTGGAGCAGCATGTCCCCTGCTCCCTCAAGGAGGTGGAGGTGGCGATGCTGGGTCTCCTTCGGGACCAGTTGGAAGCAAGAATGTTGCCAACAAGTTGGAGAGAAAGGAAAGATAGGAGAAAAGGAGATAGCAGTTGGCACACTTACCAGGAGGCACGAGTTCAAGTCTCCTTTCCCTTCAGATGAAGAAAGAGGGCTGAACTAGTTATGGAGTGTTTTTATTTACTTCAAGGTGACATGTGACAGGGATACCTGCAACCAGATTAACTGTGAAGGAGAAAGTAGAAGTTTGCCGCAGTGTCTTCATGAGTGCTAGCCCTTGGTTTACTTAGCCTCGTGTTCTTCACTCTTCCCTAAGTTAGCTTTTGAAGCAGGAAGGCACTGGTGAAGCAGGAAGGCATTGGTATTTGCACTGGAGTGAGTGACATATGTCGTTCTGGCTATTGCATAACTCTCTCCAGTTTGGCTCTGAGGGTGTATTCAGATTGACTAGCTAGCTGCCTGTCTCCTTTTTTCTTTATTCTTCTAATTTGTCATAAAGCCTCTGCTACCCTGTTATGTAGAAGGGGACTCATCTTCAGTTGAGTGTTTGTAAATAGGTATTTTTTTATATTTCTGAACTGACAAAATGTGATTAGGAGTGGGAAGGGGTAGGCCAGTGCCTGAGGGGAATGAAGGCTATCTCTGTTGCTGTCCGTCTCTCATACACACATACATCACTGCGCGCACACAGGTTGAATAGAGGTGAGGTGCTGGTACACTTCACCCAAGGTTGAGCAAGGCTCCTATATCTACAAAAGTTCCTTACATCCGCAGTTTATGAAGTCAAGGGAAAAAGCCCAGTAGTGTCTTACTCTGCTCACTGACAGTCCTTTTTAAAATCACTTTATGAACTACCGTTTAGCAGCCTTGATTTAGATTTTTTGGAAACAACTACTACTGTTTTCAAATTTGCATTATTGAAATGAAGTGTCAGCTTTGGCAGGTCACAGAGGTGTGTGGAGACTTCTGCCCTGCGCGTGTCCCTCCAGGGGAGCCAGAATGTGTGAAACCTACCGGTCAAGCTTTGTGATGGGACAGGCTGGCTTGCTGCTTTTGTGGGTTCCGTTTTTCTACTCTGTGTTCCTTCCTCTGGCTGATCTTCAGGCCAAGGGTAGAGCCATAGGTCAAGAAGCCCTGCGTGGTCTTCACTCCTGCCGTTCTTCCCCTCCCCGCAGTGCGTTCCTGATTCTGAATTCTGGGTGTCACTGTTCTTTGTAATTTGCATATTTATATAAAGTACAAGGGCATGCTGACTTCTTTAGTCAGGCTTTGATGCAGAATTTATTTCTGGTGAAGACCGCATGGCTGCACAGATCAGTTAGGGAGGTGACTCCAGAGCATTTCAGTGGGAAAGGGTGGTTAACTTCATAAATGATGTTAGTATGATTTTCTGTTCATCTTGCAGACAGAAGTGGATTCCTTTGCTCACTCCATAGTCTAAAGCAGATTCTAGATGTAAAAAATCACGCTAAAAAATAATAGGAAAAAATTAGGAGAAGGTGCTTAAAACTCTGAATGTTCTGTGAGATAGTGGTTCAGAAGCTGTAAAAAAAGTAATTAGAAGCTTTGTAGAAAAATTAAAATTTTTCTTTGGTATAAGGCATCTGTAAACAATAAGAGTTTCGTATTTCTAATATACCATGCCACCTTCAGTTTGATAAGAAAAGGTAAACAACACTGTAATAAAATGGGCATTTTACAGATGTGTGCTTGCAAATGTGTGATGAATTTATGCAAATATGTTCATGAAAATGAAAATTAAAACGAGATACCACTTTTTCATCATTTTGCCATTTGATTGACAAAAATGTATGAGTGTTGCTTAGTGCTCACTCATGAAGAAAATGAGCATTGTCATGTGCTGATTGAGGAAGTGTGAGCTGTTAGAGTTTTTCTATAAGTCAACTGGTTGTATTTAGTAAAATTTAAAATGTCTAGTGTCCTTTGAATGAGCGGTTCCATTTTGGGAAGTTTTCTTATGCAAGTAAAAATGTTAACATACAGTATAAGGAAATACTTGTAAGTATGCTTATCACAGAAATGTTGTTAATGGCAAAATGAAAGAAACAACTTGCTCATCCTCTAGGGAATAGACTGAATAAATTTAACAGGAAGGTCAGAGATAAAGCTTTAAGTCCTGTCTTTATACTATTGACTTGCAAATGATTTTCAGCCTCAACTTGCTGAATTTTGGACTTGACATCCACTTTAAATCTCCACTTGGATGTATAATTGTCATCTTCAACTTAGTATAATGAAAGCCAAGCTTATTTTCTCCCTTAAACCTGTTTCTCGCCCTATTTTCTTCTTCTGTGTAAATGCCATTTCTGTTCCTCAGGCCGGAAACCTTGGCGTCTCCCCTGGTTTCGCGTGTTTTGTCTTATCTTGTCTTCTCTTATATTCTACATCTAATTCATCAAGAAAACCTCCCATTGGCCTAGGCTGTGTCTTGAGAAATATATCTAGATTCTGACATCTCTTCCTGTTGCAGGAAGATGAGGCCTAATGGAGAGAATGAACACCCAAACTCTGTGTTTAAAAGAAGAAGGGCTTTATTTCAGCCGGCAGAGAGATGGCACAGAATTCAAAATGGCCATTTCCATGACTGGCTTAGTCTTCTCTTTTTATCCCCAGTCAAAAAGTTCCCGCCCACAGGTATCGTTCTGATTGGTCAGTTTGAATCAAGCTGGAGAAAAGGCTCTGGCTTTTACAGAAACGAAAGCAAGGAAAATAAATTTTCTAGGTCCCAGGAAGTTAAGTTTCTACAAATTCCTAAAAGCTGAGTCATCACAGGTAGGACCTCCCAGGTGTATCCTTGGGGTCTCCTTGAGAAGACATGTGTTCTCTTAGACCTCACTTTCTCTGGTATCCTCTCTTATTCCTACTCCCTGGTCCCAGCTGCCAGCATGTCTCATCTGGATGGGTGCTGTGGTCTGACTGCTCTGCCTGTTTCTGCCTTTGACCTCCTCTCCCAACACATAGTCGTAGCCAGATATTCCTCTCCCCCCTATCTTCTGGGAGCTTCTAGCTCATCTCTTAGCACTCTTCCCCTCTCACCGTCTGTTCTCCGTGTCCCTCCTCAGCCATTTCTGCTTGCTTTTCTTTAACCCAGGAATCACCTTCCTCTGCTGTCTACACAGCTGAGGCCTTCACTTCCTCCAGGTCTTGGCCCACATGTCACCTTATTAGAGATGCCTCCCTTTACTACCCTGTGCATTTTCTACCCTCCTGAGAACCTTATCCTTGCTTTGTTCCATGGTATTTATCCCTATCTGATAGCACAGGGCTAGTCATTCACAGTTAGTGGCTTTCTCCCTCCCTCCCTGCCTGCCCCCACCTCACATTGTTTAAACTCCGTAAGAATCAAAGCGTTGTTTTGTATCCCCAGCTTAACATTGTGTGGCACATGGTAATTATAGCTTTCAGTAAGTATTTTTTGAATAAATGAATGATTATGTTGTTAAAAGAACCCCCCAAATTTGCTAATTAAAAAGTATAGAATCCCTTTTTTTACAAACAAAATGATACCCAGACTCTATTTTGAAAAAAATGTCCCTTTGAGTTTTTCTTCCTCTGTCCATTATGTGGATTTTATTTCTAGACAGGATCACACAGTTTCTGCTGTTGGGCATTTGCTTGGTAGCCTGTAATGATCCACATGTCTCACAAGTGTGAAACAGATGAAAAGAAAGATCACCTCTAGAAATTCTGCTTGTGTTTCTGCAGCAGGTTTGCCTGGTTTGCTTTTGCATGGGAAGTATTTACAACAATCAGTTGGAATTACGCTGTTGGTGCTGGGGCCCCCAAATACATTGAGTATCCTATAGTGTTCGTTCTCTTACCCAGTATCTCTTAGGTTTCTTTTGTAACTTTAAAAATGTAATTGTTCCAAAATTAGAAGCAATATGCTGTATCTGCAGTAGATCTTTGCACTTGCATTGCCATGACAGCACTCTATCTTCCATTCTGAGACATCTTTGTTTATAATGATAGTTTTATTGAGACATAATTTGCATAACAGAAATTTACCTGCTTAAGTGCATACCATTTGTTGGCTTTTAATATGTTCACCAAGTTGCAGGATCATTACCATAGTCAATTTTAGAACATTTTCATCACCTCACAAAGAAACCCTATGCCCTTTAACTGTTATTTACCTTTCCCCTTCAGGCCCAGGAAACCACCAATCTACTTTCTGTCTCCATACATTTGCTTATTTTAGAGACATTTCATGTAAATGGAATGATACATATATGGCCTTCTGTGACTGGCTTCTTTTAGTTAGCATAATGTTTTCCAGGTTCATACAGGTTGTATCAGTACTTAATGCCTTTTTATTGCTGCATAATATTCCATTGTATAGATATGCCACAACTTGTTAATACTTTTATCAATTGTTGGACATTTGAGTGCTTTCTGCTTTGCAACTGTTAACAAATAATGCTGCTGTGAACATTTGTAGACAGCTTTTTATGTGGATGTATGTTTTTATTTCCCTGTCATATACCTAGAGGTGGAATTGATGGGTTATATGGTAATTCTGTGTTTAACCTTTTGTGGAACTTCCAGGTTATTTGCTAAAGTGTTCGAACCATTTTAAATTCTCTTTTTTTTAATTTAATTTTTAAAAAAAATTTTAAAATTTTCTTTTACTATATACATGTGTTTATTTGGTTTCCACTTTTTGCCTTCACAAAATTAAAAATGCTTAAAATTTAATAACAATGTTTAAGATAAGGACTAGAAACAAAAACCGTGTAAAGAACAAATGAAGATAAATACATTCGGAAAAGAAATTAGACGATTGCTGCAATGAAATATTGAGCAATAATAATAACAATGCAAAAAAAGCACTTGTACTAGACTGTTTATTGCAGCTCAATTTATAATCACTAAAATGTGGAAACAGCCTAAATGCCCCTCAACCCAGCAATGGATTGGCCAGCTGTGGTATATGTATATCATGGAATACTATTCAGCCATTTAAAAAATGGAGATTTTGCAGCATTTGTATTAACCTGGATGGAGGTGGAACACATTATTCTTAGTGGAGCATCACAGGAATGGAGAACCATGAATCCTATGTATTCAACTTCGATACGAGGACAATTAATGACTATTAAGGACACGGCGGAGTGTGGGGGAAAGGGAGAGCAGACAGAGAGAGAGGGTAAGGGAAAGGGAAAGAAAAGAAAAGAAAAGAATGACTAATTCTCACATAAATTGGATTTAATTTTGACCAAAGTACATTATTCGAACAATAATTTTTAATTCAACTTGTTAATATGTTGTTTAGATATTGCATCCTCATTTATAAGTGAAATATGTTTGTAATTTCCCTTTATAATAATACATGTTTTCCAATTGAAATATTAGGTATATCCAGATGAAGTAGAATGATTTTGAAGTATTTCTTCTTTTTCTGTTGTCTGTAAGATTTGGCATGATCAGTTTTTTGAAATTATCTTCTATTTTTATTTATAAATATTAGTTGTCTATTTTTTGAGACTTTGGAAAAAAAAAAGAAATGAACCGTTTTAAATTCTCACCAAAAAAAAAAAAAGAAAGAGAGATATGTATGACTGGTTACCTATTTTCTCCTAGGTGAACTTTTTTAGCTCATGTATTTTGAGGAATTTGTCTATTTCATCTAAGTTGTCAAATTTATTTGCACAAAATTGTTTATAATATTCCCTTATTCTTTTAATGTCTGTAAGATTTGTTTGTTGTTTTTTTTTGTTTGTTTTTTTTTGTTTGTTTGTTTGTTTTGTTTTTTATTTTTGGGATAGATAGAGTCTGTTACCCGAGACTAGAGTGCTGTGGCATCAGCCCAGCTCACAGCAACTATAAACTCCTGGGCTCAGCTAAGAAGTTGTACTTTTAGAAGCACCAAAGTCTCACTCTTGCTCAGGCTGGTCTCAAACATCTGAGCTCAAGTGCTCCTCTCACCTCATGGAGTGTTGGGATTACAGGTGTGAGCCACTGTGCCAGCCTGGCCAGGAAGATTTGTTTTTCTGATATATAGGTAATTGGCATCTTCTTTCTTTGCTTCCTGATTATGTTCTCAACCCGTGGGTTGTGACCCGTTTGTAACAATGAAAATGCATCCTGCATATCAGATATTTACATTATGATTTATAATAGTAGCAAAAGTATAGTTATGAAGTAGCAATGAAAATAACTTTATGGTTGGGGTTACTGCAACATGAGGAACTGTATTAAAGGGTCACGGCATTAGGAAGGTTGAGAACCAGTGGGCTAGAGGGTTAATACATTTTATTGCTATTTTTAAAGAACGAGTTTTTGGTTTCAATGATTTTTTTAAATTCTTTTTTGTGTGTGTGTGTTTCAGTGATTTTGCTGTTATATTATTCTCTTCCGTTTACTTTGTGTTTAATTTATTATATTTTTTCTAGTTTCTTAGTGTGGAAACTTAAATGACGTATTTGCAATTTTCACGTTCTTTTTTTTTTTGCAGTTTCTGGCCTGGGCTGGGTTTGAACCCGCCACCTTCGGCATGTGGGGCCGGTGCCCTACTCCTTTGAGCCACAGGTGCCGCCTGCAATTTTCACTTTTAATAAGCACTCCATGCTTCTAAGCATCATTTTAATTATATTCCACAAACTTTAATTGGATATGTTTTTGTTATCATTTAGTTCAAAATACTTTTTAATAATTCCTTTATGGTTTCTTCTTTGGCCCATTGATTATTTAGAAGTATGTAGTATAGTATCCAAATATGTGGGGATCTTTCAGTTACTGATTTACTAGTTTAATTCTTCTTTGGTTAGAGTACAGTTGGCCTTCCAGATCTGTAAAGTTATGCATCCATGTAGTCAACCAATCAAGAATGGAAAATATTCAGGGGGGTGAAGGGCACTGTGGCTCACACCTGTAATCCCAGCACTCTGGGAAGCTGAGGGGCTGAATTGCCTGAACTCAGAAATTGGAGACCAGCCTGAGCAAAAGCAAGACCTCGTCTCCACTAAGAATAGAAAAATTAGTTGCGTATTGTGGCCAGTTCTTGTAGTTCCAGCCCCTTGGGAGGCTAAGGTAAGGGGATTGCTTGAGCCCAGAAATTTGAGGTTGCTTGAGCTATAATGCACTCTACCCGGGGGGACAGAGTGAGACTTTGTCTCAAAAAATTCAGGGGAGGAAACACCTAATACAACAATAAAAAACACACACAAATTAACAAACAATACAGAATAACAACTATTTACACAGCATTTCCGTTATATTAAGTATCTTAAGTAATTTAGAGAAGATTTTAAGTATGTGAGAAGATTATGCAAATATTGTGCCATTTTATGTAGGAAATTTGAGCATCCATAGACGTTGGTGTTCATGAGGGGTCCTGGAGCCAATCTTCTATAAATACAAAGGGACAACTGTACATATTTTATGTAGTTTCACTCCTTATAAATTTATTGAGATTTGTTTTATCACCCAAAATGTGTTCTATATTGGTGAATACTCTGTGCACAATCAAAAAGAATGTGCATTCTGCTGTAGATGGGTGGAATGTTTTATAAATGTCAATTACACACACATATATCCAAACACACACACGCTGTACATATGTACATATGTATTGCGGTCCTTTGTCAATTAAAAGAATATATATGTGTGTGTATATATATATATATATATATATATATATATGTACATATGTATATGTATGTGTGTGTATATATATATATATATATACACACACACACACACATATATTTTTTTAATTGACAAAGGACCGCAATTTCAAAGATAAAGTAGATGGATCTCAGTAGGTTAGGAGTGTTTTGCCAGCTGTGAATTTTCTTCAAATTCTAAAAATCGAGTGGGGCTAACTATCTTTAGCAAGCCCCATGGAAGCATCTCATCTTGTACCATAATCTATAGTGACAGAGTATGCAGGATAGCATATAGTTTAAAATAGCAGAAAATAATTTACCGGCATGGGTATGGCCCCTTGTTGTTAAATCACATTGAGTGAATGTGATCGGACTAGTTGGGAAAAAAATGTAAATAGGAGAGGGAGGTGCTAACAAGTCCTTGTAAAAAACTTAAAGAAGAATTTTATATGCAAAAATAACATGTACATGTTTATCCCTTACAATTTAAATACCCATAAGCGGGCAGTGCCTGCTTAAAGGAGTAGGGCACTGGCCCCATATGCTGGAGGTGGCGGGTTCAAACCCAGACCTGGCCAAAGACTGCAAAAAAAAAAACAACACAAAACAACAACAAAAAAACCCATAAGCAAAAAGACAACTCTGAACAAAAAACATCGGTATTACTTTGATTTATATGCCTCCAGTATTTTTTTAACATCAGTAATTTTTTTTCCCACATAAATCTTTTACTTTAATAAATAAAGCATATTCATGGCTTAGGTTTCAAATCACATTTACAGATGAGGAAAACTTCTAGGCCCCAATAGGTAACTGTGAAGCTTCTACTGCTGGGAGGAACGCATGTGCCACATGCATTTGAAATCTAAAGAGCAGAGACCGCAAGGCCAAGAATATCATAAACATCACCCTCTAGACTAGTTAACAGGGAGGTGGAGAAAGAGCAGGAGACCCAGTGGAGTTCATGCAGCCACCGCCTAACAATGGAGGACCAGCCTAGTGCTGTGTTACTTTGAGATGAACTAGGGGTGGGTTCCTGATCAGAGCAAATGAAACATTCTCCCACTGTTAACAATTAGGCCAAGGGCATTAGACACAGAAGGGTTTCCACTGATAAATACAGAGCAATATTGGGACAGCAAAGAAGCAGCAGCACAGACACTCTTGTTTCTTCAAATATTAGAAGCTTCCACATCACAGCAGTAGCGCAGTGGATGGACTCTCTCTCCCAAAGGCCTAGTCCAAAAACTTCCTGTTGGCATTTGCACCAAACAAGGCTCCCCGTACTTCTGGCATCATCTGTGAACATAAAATTTAACAAACAAGCAATGTTAACGGAAGAACTTGTAAAGAACTGTGTATCTTAACCATAGGCAGAGAGTCATTAACCGTTATATGGCTGAGAAGGAAATCAAAATCTACATGTATGAAATCTGTCCTGTACTTAGTTGAAGCACTGTAATACAACAGTTGGTTGTATTACAAAATGGACAAAGAAAAAAAATTAAAAATTTAAAGTCATTACTATCTAAGGCCTCTGTTTGGCTTCTATTTTTTAAGATAGAATCTTACTCAGTGACTCCACGTTATGGGGCCATGGTTTCAGCCTAGCCCACAGCAGCCTCAAACTGCTAGGCTAAAGTAATCCTCCTGCCTCTATCAAAATTAGCCCTATCAAAATGCCTGGCTAATTTTCACATTTTTAGTGGAGGGGGCTCAATCTTGCTCAGGTTGGTCTTGAACTCCTGAGCTCAAAGGATCCTCCTGCCTCGGCCTCCTGGAGTGCAAGGATTACAGGTGTGAGCCACCATGCCTGGCCTAAGGCCTCTGTTATACTGATGTTTGTAGAAGAGATAGCTCCATAACAGTACTTTCTCTCCTAATATTCTTGGCCACTTATATTCTCTTTTTTTTTTTTTTGCAGCTTTTGGCCAGGGCTAGGTTTGAACCTGCCACCTCTAGCATATGGGGCCAGCACCCTACTCCTTTGAGCTACAGGCACTGCCCTATATTCTCTCTTTCATTAAACGTTTATTGAGTGCCTACTATGTGCTGGGAGTGATCACAAATATTTGTAATGCAAATTTGTGCTGAAACACTTGTTATGGCGATTTTTAAAGAAATCCTTAGGAAAATTTCATTTCCAGCCTCTAAGACTGTGCTGTTGAATACAATAGTCACTAGCTACTGTGCACCTAAAAATGTGACTAGTAAGACTAAGAAAGTGAATTTGAAGTAGCTACCTGAATACACAGATATAATATTTAAGTGCCTAGAATATGACATTCCAGGTGAAAGTAGTTATAAGACTAGAATTTGGCTCGGCGCCCACAGCTCACACTAGCCAGTGTGGGGCACTGGCCACATTCACTGAAGCTGGCAAGTTTGAGCCAGGCCTGGGCCTGCTAAGCAACAATGACAACTGCAACCAAAAATGTAGCCAGGCATTGTGGTGGGCAGTCCAAGCTACTTAGGAGGTTGAGGCAAGAGAGTCGCTTTAGCCCAAGAGTTTGAGGTTGCTGTGAGCTGTGACGCCACAGCACACTACTAAGGGCGACATAGTGAGACTCTGTCTCAAAAAAAAAAAAAAAAAAAAGAAAAAAAAAGAAAAGACTAGAGGGTGGTGCCTGTGGCTCAAAGGAGTAGGGCACCGGCCCCATATGCCGGAGGTGGCGGGTTCAAGCCCAGCCCCAGCCAAAAAAAACCCTATAATTTGCATAAACAGTAAACTGCACTTCTAGGTTAGCAGCTACAGCAGTAGACTACCACTGCTAGAAGATGCCCAGCATTTTAGAACAGGTGAAATTCTCCTGGCTTTTTCCCTAGAGTTCATCATACAAATCTGAGAACATCTGAACAGCCAATAGCCTTATGATTCCTTTCTGATTCCCATCGGTCCTGCTGGAGAAAGGTCTTCAGTCAGCACCTGCAGTGTAGTAAATGTCTAATCTAAATCTTCCCTTAGGTAAACTGTATTACCTCAGCATATCCCCACTACATACCTTACCTTCATTCTTTTTAAGAAAACATCAAAAAACAGGGAATGAGAGCAACAATTTCCAAATGCCAGTGAATGGACAGGTGTTCTCAGGAGCACGTCAAAGCTGGCAGCTGACCAGCTCCCAAGAGATGTGCACCCAACACTCACCTGCTGGGCTATGAGGTCCAGCCGGCTTTCTAGGGTATTGGAAACCTTTATTTTACGATCCCCATTATAGATTTCAACACCACCAGCTCTACAAAGAACACAGGAAACAACAGTTTTTATAGATTTCAGAAAGGGAAACACACACAGTACTTTTACCTTATTCCCTTAGAGGAAAGCTACTTTGATGTTTGGAATGCATGACATAAGCGATAGGCCTGAGATAAAAAAATTTTTTAAAGTTTATGAGGGTTTAAGGTATAGTTGGTTCCGGGACCCCTGCCCCCCACCAATCCCAAAATCCACAGTACTTGTGCCCTTTACAACAAAATGGAAAAGGGAGGATTGCATATCTCAGTTTGCAAATCAACAGACAGGGCCTATTAATAAGAGATCGTCTGGGGCAGCGCCAGCCCCATATACCAAGGGTGGCGGTTCAAACCCGGCCCTGGCCAAACTGCAACAAAAAAATAGCTGGGTATTGTGGTGGGCGCATATAGTCCCAGCTACTCAGGAGGCTGATGCAAGAGAACTGCCTAAGCCCAGGAGTTGGAGGTTGCTGTGAGCTGTGTGACACCCTGGCACTCTACCGAGGGCAATAAAGTGAGATTCTGTGTCTACAAAAAATCCCCCCAAAACAAAAACAAAATAGCCAGGTGTTGTGGTGGGCGCCTATAGTCCCACCTACTTGGGAGGCCTAAGCTCAAGAGCTGGAGGTTGCTGTGAGCTTTGATGCCACAGCACTATACCGAGAACGACAAAATGAGACTCTGTCTCTATTAAAAAAAAAAAAAAAAATTCCTATTTCCATTCAGAAATACTAGTATATTTAATTATGGGGATGATGCATCAGACCCTTTGAGGAATATTACATAACATGGCATGTATGAACTTAATTACTTTTCTAAACTCTGAAATTCAAAGCACATCTGGCCCCAAAAGTTTAGATAAAGAACAGTGGTCTTTAACAAAACCTATTATTTACCAGCCCCAGAACTAAGTGTTTTATGTACTATGAACAACAGTGATGCTTTGACAGAGGAATAACTATGTATCTTAAGCCATGAGCCTGTACCAGTCTTTATGTTAACAGCTGTCCAGACATTGTTTCATTTAAGCTTTATGAGAATTCTTTTTTCTTTTAGAGACAGAGTCTCACTTTGTGGCCCTTAATACAGTGCAATGGCATCACAGCTCACAGCAACCTCCAGCTCTTGGGCTTAGGGGATTCTCTTGCCTCAGCCTCCTGAGTAGCTGAGACTACAGGTGCCTACCACAACGCCTGGCTATTTTTTTGTTGTAATTTGTCCAGGGCCATGTTTGAAACTGCCACCCTCAGTATATGGGGCCAGCCAAACAATGACGGCTGCAACCAAAAAATAACCAGGCCCTGATCCTCTTGCCTCAGCCTCCCAAGCAACTGGGACTACAGGTGCCCGCCACAACACCCGGCTATTTTAAGAGACAAGGTCTGGCTCTGGCTCAGGCTGGTCTTGAACTCCTGAGCTCAAGCAATCCACTCGCCTTGGCCTCCCAGAATGGTGAGATTACAGGCGTGAACCACTGTGCCCAGCCAACACACCACACATACATATACGTATGTATGTATTTTCTTAAATTCTCCATTTATAAAGTATTTTCACACATACTACCTTATCTTTTTTCATTTAAGAAATAAAAAAGCTGGGCTGCACCTGTGGCTCAAAGGAGTAGGGTACCGGCCCCATATACCAGAGGTGGCGGGTTCAAACCCGGCCCGGGCCAAAAAATTGTCAAAAAAAAAAAAAAAAAAAAAAGCAAAAAGCATTAGTTCCATTTTTATAGATGATGAATTCAGTTTCCATAGCTAGTGAAAGGCCAAATCCAGGTCCTACAGTACTGAGTCTGATGCTCTATCAAGCTTATAATGTGCCCCAGGGATTCTTTTCAATGTCAGTCAATGGTTTGGTGCGGTGGTGCCAATATGCAGGTGAAATGGAGAAAACGATCTGGCCTGTAACCTCGTCAGGTGATCCTCAGCCTACGCCAGTGCATGAAGTTTACCAGGGACACTGGCTCTGGAAACATTCTGTCCTTTCCTCACAGTAAGCAGCAGTACCAGGGGTACTTACAATTCCATCTCTGAATTATTAGCTACATACAGTAATGGTTCTAGGCTCAGATAACTATTTAGAAATAGAGATTATTTCCTCAGAATCTAATAGATTTGGGCCCAGGTTTAAGTTCTGCATGCCACCTCTGCAGGATGAGTGGAGTGACCCAAAACTAGACTTTTAGAGTATATTTAGTTGGTTTATCTGGGAGAATGTCAGAGAACCGACAGAAAAACGACACCAGTTCCAAGTGCAACACAACCACGGTTCTATTCATGTCACTAAGAGTATACTGGAGAAAATAACTTTCAACCAAAGGCCATTGCCCCAGGGAGAGAAGCTGTTGGCATCAGGAATACTTACATTTCCTCAGGCAGGTAGGACTCCTGGTCAATTTGGACATCAACATCGTTTTTAGTGGCAATCTTGTACATAGGGATTGCCTTTTGCACTGCAGCCTAGAAAACAGAAACGATGAGAGGCAGTAACAGAAACTATGGAGCAGGTATCCAAAAAGTCAACAAACCGCACAAGCAAGAATATTCCCATTTATTTCAAGTAAAAGAATAGCTGTACTACTGATGGAAATGTAAAATGACAGCCACTCAGGAAAAATGAGATAAAATGTGATCCTAACATGCAGGAGGGAAGAGATGTAAGCGATTTGTGATTAAACACACCATAGCAGATACCAGGTTGGAAGCAGGGACCAGCAGGAGAGAGAGACATTATTGCCCCAGGTAGGAGCACTGAAAGGAGTAGGCGGGGCAGGAGAGAGAAGGAAGAAAAGCTTGGCTGTTAAAGAGACAGCTGCAAAAGAGGGCATGGCAGTATGTTCAAGAAAGTGAGACTATGTCTCTATAAAAAATTTAAAAAATTAGCTGGGCAAGGTAGTGTGTAGTCCCAGCTACTTGGGAGGCTGAGGCAGGAGGATCACTTGAGCCCAGGAGTTTGAGGTTGCTGTGAGCTATCATGATGCCACTGCACTCTAGCTTGGGCAAGAAAGCAAGACCCTGTCTCAAAAGAAAAAAAAAAAAAAAGTACCACTGCACACACATTAGGAAGGCTATTATCAAATAAACAGAAAACAACAAGTATTGGAGAGGATGTGAAAAAATTAGAACCCTTGTACATTGCTGGTGAGAATGTAAAATAGTGCAAACTCTGTAGAAAACATCCCAGCAATTCCTCAAAAATTTAGTTGCAGAATTATCATACGACCCAGCAAGCAATCCCACTTCTCAGTATATAACCAAAAGAATTAAAAGCAGAACAGATATCTGTACACCATGTGATAGCAGCATTTTTCACCAACAGCCAAAAGGGGAGGTAACCCAACTATCCACTGATGAATGAATGGAGAAATAAAATGTGGTGTACACAAAGGAGTATCATTCACCTTAACAAGGAAGGATATTCTCCCCCACCCCTGGCCATCTTCTTCTCTCTTCCCTGCTTTCTTCCCCCTCTCTAATATAAAATAAACTTACAAGAAAAAGTTAGAAAAAGGCTTGGCACCCACAGCATGGTGGTCACAGCGCCAGCCACATATACTAAGGCTGGCAGGTTTCAACCTGGCCCTGGCCAGGTGAACAATAATGACAACTGCAACAACAAAATACCTGGGCATTGCTGTGGTGGGCGCATGTAGTCTCAGCTACTCAGGAAACAGAGGCAAGAGAATTGCCTAAGCCCAAGAATTTGAGGTGGTTGTGAGCTGGGATGCCACAGCACTCTACTGAGGGTGAAAAAGTGAGACTCTGTCTCAAAAAAAAAAAATAAATAAATAAATTGAAAAACTGAGGCAAGAGAATCACTTGAGACCAAGAGTTGGAGGTTGCTGTGAGCTATGACGCCACAGCACTCTACCCAGGGCAACAGCTTGAGACTCTGTCTCAAAAAAAAAAAAAAAAAAAATTCACTTATGTGAGGCACATAGGATAAAATAAGGAGAATGAGGATTTATTATAGTATAATGGACCCCAAGTTTCAGTTTGAGAAGATGACAAAGTTCAGGAGATGGACAGTGGTAATGACTGACAACAACATGTAGTAAATACCACTAAAACTGGGCACCTAAAATGGTTAAAATAGAATTTGTGACCACAATTAGAAAAAGAAACTAGCTCATTGGAGGAAGAAAAGGATACACGGAAGTGCATTTTTATTGCTATATAGCAATTAGTGTAGCAAAACATGATTAGTTGAAAGTCCTTTGTTCCTGAAGGAGTTAAAGGAATTTTAGTATTTTTCTCTGACAATACTAATTGTTAAACAAATTGATGAACATATTCAACAGTTTTCTGCTTCTCAAATATAATATAGCCCCACTCGTAGAGCTTATCACTGACACCACAGAAATTTGAAGAAAAAGCTTTCGTGGCACCCAGAAATATCATGGTGTCATCTAGTGAGGGCTAGCTGGCAACTAAGACCTCCCACAACTGAATGATACCAACATGGTGAATTCTCCATGATAACATCTAGCTTCCTGTTTTACAGGTTCATAAATGAAGCTGTCAGCACAAACACAGATTCCGGTTACTGAGATTATTTATAAATTAGAATCCTAATTCATTACAGTGAAGAATGAATAGCAATAGTTATGTTCTCTGGCTGGCATATTTTCTTTGCTACTGGACAAGTTACTTAGAGAGAGAAATGTAATTACAAATCTAAATATACTATAAATATATTAATTTACAGTAAGAAACGTTAATGATCAGAAGATTGAGCACTCACATCCCTGCCATAGGGCAAGCTACATGGAAGGGTTTTTAATCTGAAGAGCAAATTGGTAACAGAATGAGAACTGGCCAGCTGCTTCCGGCTCCCACATTCCTCCTCTAGGTTCGTGAGAGAATATAATGAATGGGGTCAGAGGCAAGGCCTGCTTGTCTGGCAGCAGGTTCTAAGACGGCATAGCCTATCTTGCTCCAATCTCGTGATACTTTTTGTTATTTGATTTTAATATTATGGTATTACCAAGTTCCTAGAAAGAGAGGAAGGTATTAATACAAACAGCAGCTTGATTTCTTAAAAAAAAAAAAAAAAAAGACACAGGAGGATTAAGTATACTTAAAATAATACCTACAATGTGTTGAGACTCTTTCAATTCTCATGGTTGAGGTGTTACCTATTAGAGCATGTATTTGATCCTAATATATATATTTTTTAATTGAGATAAGAGTTTTACTTTGTCCCCCTTGGTAGAGTGCCATGATGTCATAGCTCACAGCAACCCCAAACTCCTGGGCTCTGCCTCAGCCTCCCTAGTATCTAAGACTATAGGTGACTGCCACAATGCCTGGCTATTTTTTTTGTTTGTTTAGCAGCCCTGGGCTGGGTTCAAAACCACCAGTCTTGGAGCATGTGGCTGGTACTCTAACCACTGAGCTACGGGCACCCAGCCTGATCCTAATATTTTGATATTTTTATTAAAAAAAGGGAGAGATTTCTTCTTCTAAATTCCTTACCTTTACCAGGGGTAAATCTTGTTTCCTACAACGAACAATCATTCGGGGCTCCAGCAATTGGTACAAACCCTGTATAAGAAATAATCAGATACAATTAGTAGAAAATGCAAACTATAAAATAAAGCAACAGAAAAAATTTTTTTTTATAATTTTTTCATCTACTTTGGAAAAATGCCCTGGGTAAGTTCCCCTAAAAGACAGCATATAGCATATGAGAATGTGGAAAGAAGATCTTTCTGTCACAAACCAGACAAATGCAACCAATGCTTTGATGGTCGAAACAAAATTCACATGGAAGTCTGATATCACCCAGGTTGAGGACAAATATTACTGTAATTAACTTAAGTAAAAATAAAGATTCAGATGTCAGCAATAAACAATTAAAATGTATAAAGCATTTGGTCTGAACCCTAATACCTAAACCAAGTATTTTAGTGGTAAAATCAAATAAAAAAAGTTTTAAGCTGGCCTTGCAAGCAAAACTGATCCTTAAATCCAGACTAAAAAAGACTATATAAAGAGTAGTAAGCCTGGAAGTCCTCCAACCAGTCAGATAATACTATGCTCCGATGCAGCACACATTTTTAGATAAGGTAATAAGTAAAAGGAAAAAAGCTAAGATGAGAAAACAGGAAAAACAGAACTGATCTCTAATAGAGCCTATGAATTTTCTCAGAACTGTGGGTATAAAAACTGTAGACCTGGCCTAGAAGGGTACCTGGAGGACCAGTCCATCCAGCAGCACTTGGTACCTGGTTGTATCTTTTACCACCTTGCTGAGTCTCTGTTTTGCTTCATTTAGTAGGTCCTACAAAGATTGGAAAAGAAAATAGTTATCTTCACATCTGGGCAGTTAACCTCAGAATCTATCCTATGGCTGGACTTGGCTCCTGCCCAGTAACTGCACATTTTATTGCTGGTTTTCATTCAACATGTATTCCCTGAGATATATGATAAAGCAGAGGGTATGTATGCTTGCTCTGTGAAAGTTGCATGGTGTGGTGCCGCAGAGATTAAGACGTGCAATGAAATTGTATGGCCAATAAGGAAGGCTGTAACTCTCTCATGGCATGCAGCAACTTTATTTCTTCCACCAAAGCTTATATAGGCAATCCTACACGTACATACAATTAATTAATAAACATATGACTTAAACCTTAGCCCCAGGCCTCTCACTGCCTGGCGCCTATGGGTCTAGGGATTAACCGATAACCACTTCACTAGCATTATCTAAAGTTACTCTTATGCTATGTAATCAAAAACAAAACCACAAAACAAGGTTGGGGGGAATAAGCTGTTTGAATGCTTGACCTTTAACAGATCATCCGGAGGCAGTCATTCATCTTTAGGGAGTAGTCCTGAAATTCCTGAGATATACAGGTACCTGCCTGCCGGCCTGCCCCCACAAAGGCAGGCCTTTAATTACGTCTACGTGACCAGGCCTCTAGCCACATACGGAGTTCTTTTCTTCCTTTCTAACTCACAAAAGACTTCAAACTTGCCTTCACAAAATGGAACCATTTAAAGGCTTATTTATAGCCTTTTTGCCTATATATGCTAGCATAAAACATCATCCTTCTTCCCAGGAGTTCACATTCTAGCAGAAGAATAAATCAGATATCGATTGGTTCAAAAACCTATACAATTGACATGGAAAGATTTACATAACATAGTTTTGAAAAGAAAGCTATTAAGATAGTTACACAAGATGATTCCATTTTTTAAATTAAAAAAACAGATAAGGGCTGGGTGTGGTGGCTGACGCCTGTGATTCTGGCACTTTGGGAGGTTGAAGCACGTGGATCACCTGAGCTCAGAAGTTAGAGACCAGCCTGAGCAACAGGGAGATCCTGTCTCTAAAAAATAGCCAAGCATTATGGTGGGTGCATATAGTCCCAGCTACTAGGGTGGCTGAGGGAAAAGGAGCTCTCAAGCCCAAAAGTTTGAGGTTGCTGTGTGGTATGATGCCACGGCATTCTGTCAAGGGCAACCCAGTGAAAGTCTGCCTCAAAAAAAAAAAACACACACACAAAAAAAAGAGTGGCGCCTGTGGCTCAGTGACTAGGGCGCCTCTCCCATATACCAAGGGTGGCGGGTTCAAACCCAGCCCGGGCCAAATTGCAACAAAAAACTAGCCGGGCGCCTGTAGTCCTAGCTACTTGGGAGGCTGAGGCAAGACAATCGCCTAAGCCCAAGAGCTGGAGATTGCTGTGATCCATGAAACCACAGCACTCTACTGAGGGTGACAAAATGAGACTGTCTCTTAAAAAAAAACAGATAATGTTTGGATGTAGCCAGGAGTTGTGGCAGACACTTACACTTCCAGGTATTAGGAGGCTAGGCAAGAGGATCGCTTGAGCCCAAGAGTTTGAGGTTACTATGAGCCCTCTACCAAGGATGACAAAGTAAGACAGTCACTGAGAAAAAAAAATACTGACAATTTACCTCGGGGAGGCTAGATTATGAATGATCTCAACTTTCTTTTTTTTGTGAGACAGAGTTTCACTATGTCGCCTTTGATAGAGTGCTGTGGCGTCACAGCTCACAGCAACCATAGCCTCCCAAGTAGCTGGGACTACCAATGCCCACCACAAGACTTGGCTATTTTTTTTTTTTTTTGAAATTTTTGTTGTAGTTGTCATTGCTATTTGGCAGGCCAGGGCTGGGTTTGAGTCTGGCAGCCCTGGTGTGTGTGGCTGGTGCCGCAGCCGCTGAGCCGATCTCTCTTTATGCTAGTTTATATCTTCTAATTTATCTCTAATAAACATTTACTTTTACAATAAAAACAACTAAACTAGAAATTAAAAAGGATTATCAAGAAATAAATCTCATGTCATTGAAAATCATCTGTCAATTAAGAATATTTATTAGCTGGGCGTTGTGGCGCACACCTGTGGTCCCAGCTACTTGGGAGGCTGAGGCAAGAGAATCACTTAAGCCCAAGAGCTGGAGGTTGCTGTGAGCTGTGACGGCACAGTACACTACCAAGGGCGACAAAATGAGACTCTGTCTCCAAAAAAAAAAAAAAAAAAAAACTATTTATTTGGCTTACAGGCTAAAAGGGACAAATAATGCCCTGAATTTAATTGTTGGCCACCTAACAGCGTCAAGTATATTCAATTATATTAAATGTACTTAAATATATTAAGTAAAATAGAGGTTAAATAAACTCTATTTTAAAATAACCTCTATTTTACTTAATATATTAAATGTATCATCTTTGGAAAGTTACATTTTTTGGACTTTTTAAGGAGGAGAAAGAGATGCATGCTTGCCTACAGAGGTGAATCAAGACTTGGGGAGTGAGGGTAGAGAGCAGAGCTCTCTGTCCTCTCTGTTAAAAAAAGCCTCTTCTCCAACTAGGCATGGTGGCTCATGACTGTAATCCTAGCACTCTGGGAGACTGAGGCAGGTGGACTGCATGAACTTACAGGTTTGAGACTAGCCTGAGCCAGAGTTGAGACCCAGTCTCTAAAAATAGCTGGGTATTGTGGCAGGCACCTGTAGTCCCAGCTACTCGGGAGGCTGAGGCAAGAGAATTACCTGAGCCCAAGAGTTAGAGGTTGCTGTGAGCTCTGATGCCATAGCACTCTACTGGGGGTGACAAAGTGAGATTCTGTCTCAAAAAAAAAAAAAAAAAAGCCTCTTTTCCATTCTTGAAGTCACGCTGATCGTCACCCCTCTGGAAGCCACAGTGGACAGCACACCTGCAAGAGCTCTTGCTCTACAGCTGTGCCTGAGTCCTGGCACTGTGGTGCCAGGCAGGGTGCTTGCTCCACAGCAACAGCGGGTGCTGGAAACTTTCATGGCACTCTTGTATCTGTTGAGTTTTGTGCCAAGTCGTCGTCGTCTTTTTTTTTTTTTTTTTTTGCCAAGTTTTATTTATTACATGCCTCAAGGTTCTCAGATCAGTTAACTCAGCAGTTAACTAAAGAGATGACCACTGTCAAAGCACTTCTGTAGTGGTGATGTGACACTGTTTTTTTTTTTTTGAGACACACAGAGTCTCGTTATGTTGCCCTCGGTAGAGTGCCATGGCATCACAGCTCACAATAACCTCCAACTCTTAGGCTTAAGCAATTCTCCTGCCTCAGCCTCCTGAGTAGCTGGGACTACAGGCACCCGCGACAATACCCAGCTATATTTTAGTTGCAGTTTCGCCCAGGCTGGATTTGAACCCACCACCCTTAGTATATGGAGCCAGCACCTTACCCACTGAGCCACAGGCACAGCCCTTACCAAGTATTTTCTGCATCTCTAAAGTAATATAAGTATATAAATCATACAAGCCAATAAGCAAGTAAGAGTTGGGACTCAAATCTACAACTGTCTGACTCTAAAACGTGACAGTGCCCCCAGTTTAACGTCTGTCTGCTCAGACTTAGGAAGTCAGCTGAACACATTGCCACCAGCAGCACAGGGCAGCTATTAACTCCCATCTTCTCTATCACAGGTGTTTGACCACCCTTTCTGGTGGCATCTGTCAGAACTCATTCACACATGTAATTTTAAGAAAACATTTGTTTATTTGAATAACTACCAAGTGCAAATATTTACAAAAAACCCCCAGGAGTACTGGGCGGCGTCTGTGGTTCAAAGGAGTAACGCGGTGGCCCCATATGCTGGAGGTGGTGGGTTCAAACCCAGCCCCGGCCAAAATCCGCAAAAAAACAAACAAACAAAAAAAACCCCAGGAGTACTCACTTTAAAGTCCAATTTTTATTTTATTTTATTGAGACAGAGTTATATTTTCTCTCCCTTGTTAAAGTGTCATGGCGTCACAGCTCACAGTAACCTTAAACTTTTGGGCACAAGTGATCCTCTTCCCTTAGCCTTCCAAATAGCTGGGACCACAGGCACCAATCACAATGCCTGGATATTTTTATTTTTATTTTTATTTATTTATTTATGTAATTTATTGTTTTTGAGAAAGAGCTTCAAGCTGTCACCCTGGGTAGAGTGCCATGGCATCACAGCTCACAGCAACCTTTATCTCCTGCTCAAGCAATTCTCCTACCTCCGCCTCCCAAGTAGCTAGGACTACAGGTGCCCACCACAATGCCCGGCTCACAACACCCAGCTATTTTTTGGTTGCAGCCGTCATTATTGTTTGGCGGGGTGATCTGGGTTCAAATCTGCCAGCTCAGGTGTATGTGGTTGGCACCTTAGCCATTTGAGCCACAGGCACTGAGCCTATTTATTTATTTTTTGAGACAGAGTCTCAACTTTGTTGCCCTTGGTAGAGTGCCATGTGTCGTAACTCACAGCAACCTCCAATTCTTGGACTCAAGTGATTCTCTTGCCTCAGCCTCCAAGCAGCTGGGACTACAAGTGTCCACTACAACGTCTGGCTATTTTTTTAGAGACGAGGTCTTGTTCTGGCTCAGGCTAGTCTCAAACCTGTGAGCTCAGGCAATCTGCTCGCCTCAGCCTCCTAGGGTGCTAGGATTACAGGCGCGAGCCACAGTGCCTAGCCACAATGCCTGGTTATTTTTAGAGAGGGGGGTGTCTTGCTCTGGGTCAGGCTGGTCTTTTATTCCTGAGCTCAAGTGATCCACCAATCTCGGCCACCCAGAGTGCTAGGATTACAGGTGTGAATCAATGTACCCAGGTATGTCCAATTTTTAAATGTTTTTTTAGTAAAACGTAAAGTAGACATAGATCTCAACAACATCATCAACTATGCTAGTTAGTAAAAAGAATAGTGGCCCTGCCCCCTACAGCCTTAAATACAGAGTGTCCATAAAGTTCGTGTACAATTTGAAATGCACACAACCTTTACGGATACCCTGTATAAGGATATTATATCCAGTTTGGACTTTCGTTTACCTGGAAACAAAGACTAACTACCTACAGTGAATTCTCTGCAGAGAAATATTTATACTAAGTCTCTTATTTGTCATTAGAATCTCTCCCTCCCACAAAAACAAAAATAAATCAGTTGACCTTAAGCCCAAAATACAAGAATTCCAAATACCAAATGATGAATGTACGTCTACTTTAGAAACATTTAACATATAAACCACTGTTTACTTATTCCAATATTTCAGTTTACATTATAATACATAATCTGTTCCTAAACCAAACATGATTTAATGCTATTCTTTGGTAAACGAATCATACTTGTTTATATGTGTAAGTATATTTTAAGTAAAATTAAATAGAGCACTCTACTTGTCAAATGAGAAAAAGTAGGATATTGTACTATAATTACTTAACGTAAACTTTAAAATACAGTCTTAACATAATGATTAATATTTCTCCAAAAAACTGTTTTATGATAAAGTGATGAAAATTATCAAATCACTCCAAGATTCCAGTTTGTTAATAAATCAAAAAAGGACAGAAAGTGCTTTTTTTGTTGGTTCCCTATTACAACCCAACGTAGAAGTCCTTTTCTAATAGGATCCTATTTAAGAGGAGGACCAAGTTACAGCCAAATACTATAGTTTGAAGCGTAAAACAATCAAACAAAACCAAGTACTTTTAAAGTTAACGGAAATATTCAAACAATCCAATCATTCTTCTGCTAACTATGCCCTTATTAGATGATAGTCTATGCCTCCGCAGAGGTGGGACTCATCTCACTGGCTATGCTGGGCCCTGTAGTTCTGCTTCTATTTCTCATCATGCCTGAGCCAGCTTTATTTTAGGCATGTCACTGACAGAGGTATGTCTTTGATGACTGCTATTAAAGGAACCCAGTACAGAAATTCTAAGGTCAGGCTCGGCGCCCGTAGCACAGTGGTTACGGCGCCAGCCACATATACCAAGGCTGTTGAACCCAGCCTGGGCCGGCTAAACAACGACAACTACAACAAAAAATAGCCGGGCATTGTAATGGGTGCCTGTAGTCCCAGCTACTTGGGAGGCTGAGGCAAGAGAATGGCTTAAGCCCAAGAATTTGAGGTTGCTGTGAGCTGTGATGTCACGTACTTTATTGAGGGTGACAGCTTGAGGCTGTCTCAAAACAAACAAACAAACAAACAAAAAAAAAAACCCCAGAAATTCTAAGGTCAACATTATTTTCACTGTGTTGCAGGTGATTAGTTTTAAGATTTTACCAGTTCCTAAAGATTCAACAGACAGCATAGCCTCAAAATCTCCCCCACAGAAATGGCCATTCCCATATATTCTTCACAAATCAGACTAAAACCATGACAGCAGGCTTGGCGCCTGTAGCTCAGCGGCTAGGATGCTGGCCACATACACTGGGGCTGGCGGGATCAAACCTGGCCTGGACCTGCCAAACAACGACAACTACAACAACCAAAAAATAGCCAGGCATTGTGGCGGGCACCTGTCATCACAGCTACTTGGGAGGCTGAGGCAAGAGAATCACTTAAGCCCAAGAGTTTGAAGTTGCTGTGAGCTGTGATGCCACAGCACTCTACCAAGGGTTGACAAAGTGAAACTCTGTCCCCAAAAAACAAAAAACAATAAAACCATCATAGCAAGACATAGCCTTGCAGAGACCTAGAGACTAAAGACAAGGGGTTAGAATTCTGGGTTAGGCCAGAACAGAGAGAAATAATGTGAAGAATGTCTTCCTTAAGCTTAAAGGAAGAGTATATATTTAAAAAAGAAAAATGGGTAGTGCCCATATCTCAGTGGGGAGAGCGCCCTCCACATACACTGAGGCTGCTGGGTCTGAACCTGGTCTGGGCCAGCTAAAAACAACAACAACAAGAAAACATAGCCGGGCACTGTGGCAGGCGCTTGTAGTTCCAGCTACTTGGGAGGCTGAGGCAAGAGAATCTCTTAAGCCCAAGTGTTTGAGTTTGCCGTGAGCTGTAATGCCACAGCACTCTATCCAGGGCGACAGCTTGAGACTCTGTTTCAAAAAAAAAAAAAAAAAAAAAGAAAGAAAAGAAAAAGAAAAAACAAAGGCCGGTGCCATGGCTCATGCCTGTAATCCTAGCATTCTGGGAGGCAGAGGCAGGAGGATCCCTTGAACTCAGGATTTCAAGACCAGCCTGAGCAAGAATAGGACCCCATCTCTACTAAAAATAGAAAATTTAGCTGTGTGTGGTAGCACATGCCTCTAATCACAGCTACTGAGGTATTGGGGGTGGGGAGGGGGACACTGAGTCACTTGAGTCCGACAGTTTGAGACTGCTGTGGGCAATGACACTACGGCACTCAACGCAGGACAAGAGTGAGACTGTCTCAAAAAAAAATAAAAAAACACTCAATCACAAAACCACCTGTAATTTTAGGTGTCCCTCAGAACCATCAAGCCCACAGGAGTGTTATTAGTGAAAATTAACAGTCTAGTAAGAAGTCAATTTTAAGGCTTTAAAATTTAGGAAGCTTAGGGTGGTGCCTGTGGCTCAAAGGGGTAGGACACTGGCCCATATGCTGGAGGTGGCAGGTTCAAACCCAGTCCCGGCCAAAAACTGCAAAAAAAAAAAAAAAAAAAAAAAAAAAAAAATTTAGGAAGCTTATTGGCACAAACAGTTGAAGTATATGCTACAGGCTGAACACCTCCGAGGTGGAAACCAAAATCTGAAATGCCCTCAAATCTGAAACTTTTTGAGCACAAATGCCACAAGTAGAAAATTCCACAGAACAGTACTTAATAAAACTTTATTTCATGCACAAAATTATTAAATATATTACATAAAATTACTTTTGAGCTATGTGTATAACCTCTATATGAAACAAATTATAATTTTGTGTTTAGACCTAGGTCCCATCTCGGAGAGATTGCATTATATATATGCACATATTCCAAAATCTAGATAAATACAAAATATGAAACATGTTTGGTCCCAAGCATCTTGGGTAAGGCCATTCACCCTGTACATAAGATATGCAGCTGAGAAAAATATCCGCCTCTCACCACGAAGAGATCCCTAGGGCATTTTCCCTCTGGAATCAACGTATCAACACTGGTCACACAAATGGGGTGGACAGTAAAGTATGGAGACAGGGGAACTTTACGAGAATAAATTAAGTAAAGCTGGCCTGTAACCTACTATGGCAGTGGTTCTGAACCTTCCTAATGCCACAATATATTTTCATTGTTACAAAGGGGTTGCGAACCACAGGTTGCGAACCGCTGTACTATGGAAAATATGGGAATGAGTGGATCAAAGAGTTTTAAAACTTTTCTAAATTCAAATTTTCTGGTGAGATGTGCACCATACTGCAGACTACTGCAGCTCACATGCTAGCTTATATGTCAGTATTTTATGAACTTGGAAAAGAATATCTAAGTGAACTAACTGCCTCTGAGGATTCTGAAAATATTAAGGGTCTGGTCCTGAGAAGCAAGAAACCAAACCCTGGTTATGATGTCAGTATCAAGTCAGCATCAAAACCACATCTCCGGCTGGGTGCAGTGGCTCATGCCTGTAATCCCAGCACTCTTGGAGGCCGAGGCAGGTGGAATGCTTGAGCTCAAGAGTTCAAGACCAACTTGAGCAAGCTTGAGATCCTATAGCTACTAAAAATAGAAAAATTAGCTGGGTGTGGTGGTGTGTACCTGTAGTCCCAGTTACTTGGGAGGCTGAGACAAGAGGATCGGTTGAGCCCAGGAGTTTGAAGTTGCTGTGAGCTGTGACACCACAGCACTTTACCCAGGGCCAGAGAATGAGACTCTGTCTCAAAACAACAACCACAACAACCACCACTACCACCACCACCAAATCTACTTTACCATTGGGTTGTTTACATCTGGTTACAAAGGCTAGGTCTGCCATCTAAGACAAGTGCAGGATCAGAGACTGTATCATCGAAAACATTTCTATAATATATTAGATGATCTTCCTCAGAATCCACCCCACTTTTAATATCATTAGTCTTCAAAAAAGGCAGCATATGGCTGAGAATAGTGGCTTACAACTGTAATCCCAGCACTTTGGGAAGTTGAGGTGAGAGTATTAGTTGAGGCCATGATTTTGAGAACAGCCCAGGCACAAAAGCAAGACTCCATCTTATAGAAAATTCAAAAAATTAGCTGGGTGTTGTGACACATGCCTGTAGTCCTAACTACTTGGGAAGCTGAGGCAGAAAGATCAAGGGGCTTTCTGGGCACTGACATCAATAAGCTGGGCAAACATTTAACTACACTAGCCTATTATGAGAAAGTTAGCACTGGAAGAGACAAAGGTGGGGAAAGGAACCAACATTTCTTAAACAAGTACCACATATCAAGTGTTATGTTATGAGGTATAAGACAGAAATGTGTCCTCTCATCCAATCCTCATAACAACCCTGTGAGCCAAGTATCCTGATTAATATACAGGACTATAGATAATACACATAATTAACATAAACAGAAATTTGGGTGTCAGGAATAATAATTTACACTAGTCTTACAAAATAAAAAGAAGTAATTTAGATAAATAAAAATAGCTGAATTGACATTTAAACTCAAAGTTGACTGACTCTTAAGGCCAAGCTCTTCTGTAACAAACTACCTTCTCTAAGTACATGCTATTAATATTATTCTAAGATCAGAGTATAAACTAAGCTAATCAATTCAGCTTGCTGAAGAAATTTGAGTCCTCTGATAGGAAATCAACTATTGATTACTGACACTCAAAATTTTTGTGAAGACAGTACCTAACAGTTGTCCTGAGCTAGTAACATTTTTCTGCCAACATTATTTTTAAGAGACAGGATCTCACTCTGTTGCCCAGAATAGAGTGCAATAGTGTCATCAAAACTCATTGCAACCTCAAATTTCTGGGCTCAAACTGATCCTCCTGTCTCAGCCTTCCGAGTAGCTGGGACTGCAGGCATGCACCACCACACCAGGCTCATTTATTAAAGTTAAGTGGTGATCGTCTACAACAGGCTTATAAAGAAACATCTTATAACTATTGGGGCTAATTACTCACTGTGATAAGGTCATCTCTTGCTCTTAGCACTTTGAGCCTTGCTTGATTCATCAAATTGGACATCTGACTGCAAAAAAGGTATGAAAAAATAGTATCAGTACAACATAAAAGCTATAGAGAAATATTACCACTTCCTACATACGTACAATGAACACACAATAAACAACAAATACTTCTTTTTCTAATGGACCAATGAAAACAGTACTGAAATCCATTTAACGATTTTTACCAACTTATTTTCGAAAATAAGAAAATAGGCTGGGTGAGGTAGCTCCTACAGCCTTTAATTCTAGCACTCTGGGAGGCTGAGGGGAGTGGACTGCTTGAGTTCGGGAGTTTGAGACTAGCCTAAGCAAGAGCGAGACCCCGTCTCTAAAAATAGCCAGGAATTGTGGCAGCTGCCTGTAGTCCCAGCTACTTGGGAGACTGAGGAAAGAGGATTACTTGAGCCCAAGAGTTTGAGGTCGCTGTGAGCTATGATCCCAAGGCACTCTACCAAGGATGTCAAAGTGAGACTTTGTCTCAAACAAACACCAAAAAAAAACAAAGATAAGAAAATATTGAGTGCTCCACTACAAGGCAAACGGTTTCCTATCAGTTATTGCAATCTAATATTTTGGTGATCCTATGAGGCTTCCATTTTTGCAAATGAAGAAAAAAAGTTAAACAACTTGTCAGATAAATACTAGGTGGTCAAGTTAAGACCTGAACTCACATCTGCCTGACTCCCAAAAGGTTTCAGCCACCTTTTTTTTCCTTTTGAGACAAGTTTCACTGTTTCCTAGGATAGAATACAGTGGTGTCACCACAGCTCAGTGCAACCTCAAACTTTGAGACTGAAGGTATGCTCTTGCCTCAGCCTCCTAAGTAGCTGAGATTATAGGTGGACGCCACCATACCTGGGTAATCTTCCTATTTTTTTTTTTTTTTGTAGAGACGAGGTCTTGCCATGTTGTCCACGCAGATCTCAAATTCTTGGCCTCAAGTGATCCTCCGGCCTCAGCCTCCCAGGATTAGCATCATGAACCAGTGCATCCAGCTTCTCAGTAAAATTTTTTTTTTTTTTTAAGACAAGAGTCTTACCTTGTTTTGCCCTGGGTAGAGTGCTGTGGCGTCATAGCTCATAGCAACCCAAACTCCTGGGCTCAAGTTATTCTCTTGCTTCAGCCCCCTGAGTAGCTGGGACTACCAGCGCCTACCACAATACCCGGTTATTTTTAGAGACGAGGTCTGGCTCTGGCTCAGGCTGACCTAGAACCTATGAGCTCAGGCAATCCACCCGCCTTGGACTCCCAGAGTGCTAGGATTACAGGCATGAGCCACCTCTCCTGGTTTTGTCAGTGACTTTTCTTTTTTTTTTTTTTGAGACAGAGTCTTACTATGTCGCCCTCAGTAGAGTGCCATGGCATCACAGCTCACAGCAACTTCAAACTCTTGACCTTAAGGAATTCTCCTGTCTCAGCCTCCCAAGCAGCTCGGACTACAGGCGCCCACCACAATGCCCGGCTATTTTTTTGTTGCAGTTGTTTAGCTGGCCCAGGCTGGGTTTGAACCTGTCACCCTCGGTGTACGTGGCTGGCACCATAACCACTGTGCTACAGGCGCTGAGCCCTCAGGGTCTTTTGAAAGCTTCCTCAGCTTAGTTCTGTGACCAGGACCCACTTACATTTTCTTCTGCTGCTCAATCTGCTTCTCTTTCTTCTCATAGTATTCCATAATCTTTAGTCTTTGGGTTTGCACAAGCCGACCTTTTTCAATGTTGAACTCTTCTTCTGCCTATAGAATGAGTTAATATTTTATTTATTTATTTTTTTGAGACAGAGCCTCAAGCTGTTGCCCTGGGTAGAGTGCAGTGGCATCACAGCTAACAGCAACCTCTTACTCTTGGGCTTAAATGATTCTCTTGCCTCAGCCTCCCAAATAGCTGGGACTGCAGGCGTCTGCCACAACACCCAGCTATTTTTTTTTTTTTTTTTTTTGGGGGGGGGGGTTAGCTGTCATTGTTGTTTGGCAGGTCTGGACTGGATTCAAACCCACCAGCTCTGGTGTATGTGGCTGGTGCATTAGCTGTTTGCGCTATAGGTGTTGAGCCAGAGTTAATATTTTAATTCATTACATCAGTTTTTTTTTTTTAGACAGAGTCTCACTATGTTGCCCTCGGTAGAGTGCCTTGGCATCACAGCTCATAGCAACCTCAAACTCTTGGGCTTAAGTGATTCTCTTGCCTCAGCCTCTCAAGCAACTGGGACTATAGGCGCCTGCCACAATGCCTGACTACTTTTTGGTTGCAGTTGTCATTGTTGTTTAGCAGACCTGGGCTGGACTCAAACCTGCCAGCCTCAGTGTATGTGGCTGGTGCCCTACTCACTGAGCTACAGGCACCAAGCCAGACTTCTTTTTTTCTTTCTTTCTTTTTTTTTTTTTAAGACAGGAGTCTCACTCTGCAGTCCTGGGTAGAGTGTCATGGCCTTAAAGCTCACAGCAACCTCAAACTCTTGGGCTCAAGCAATCCTCTTACCTTAGCCTCCTGAGTAGCTGGGACTAGAGGTGTACACCACTAGGCCTGGCTAGTTTTCCTATTTTTAGTAAAGATGTGATCTTGCTCTTGGCTCAGGCTGGTCTTGAACTCCTGAGCTCAAGGCATCCACCTACCTTGGCCCCCTAGAGTGCTAGGAGTATGGCAATGAGCCACCTAGCCCAGCCATTACATCAGATTTTGATGAACAATTTTACTTGAAGCAGGTGGTGACCAAGAGTACTTGCTTCTGATCACTTATTCCATACATTAAATGGAAAATTTATGGGGCGGTGCCTATGACTCAGTGGGTAGGGCGCCAGCTCCATATACCAACGGTGGTGGGTTCAAACCCAGCCCAGGCCGAACTGCAACAAAAAAAATAGCCAGGCATTGTGGTGAGCACCTGTAGTCCCAGTTATTTGGGAGAGTGAGGCAAGAGAATCACCTAAGTCCAGGAATTGGAGGTTGCTGTGAGCTGTGTGATGCCACCGCACTCTACTGGATATTAAAAAATGAGACACGGTCTCTACAGAAAAAAAAAAAAAAAAAAAAAAAAAAAAAGTTTATTGTGACTCATTTTTGAAGACTTCTAATTTATTCAAAAGATAAGCAATTTTCATGATAAACAATGAACCAGAAAACTACATATTTGATCAAAGATAATAGCCCCCAGCAAAAAAAGTTAGAAAGGATATAATGAGATAGGAGATACTATTCATGGGAAAAATTATTAGATTCCAAATTTAATCCACTTGCTTATTAGTGGGCTAAGGAAAGGACACAGAATTTTGGAGTTAACTTAATTAAATTTTTTAGAGACAGGATCTTGCTGTTACCGAGGCTGAAGTACAGTGGTGTCATCACAGCACACTGCAACCTCACATTCCTGAGCTCCAGGGATCCTTCTGCTTCAGCCTCTAGAGTGGCCAGGACTATAGGCACATGTCATCATTAGCAGCTAATATAAAAAAATCTGGGTGGCGCCCCATATGCCGGAGGTGGTGGGTTTAAACCCAGCCCGGCCAAAAACTGCAAAAAAAAAAAAAAATCTGGCTGGGCAAGGTGGCTCACGCCTGTAATCCTAGCACTCAGGGGAAGCTGAGGCAGGTAGATAGCTTGAGCTCACTGGTTCAAGACCAGCCTGATCAAAAAGTTAGACCCGGTCTTTACTTAAAAAAAAAAAAAAGCAGAAAAACTGAAGTAAGAGGATCACTTGAGCCTAAGAGTTGGAGGGTGCTGTGAGCTACTACGCCACAGCACTCTACCCCGGGCGACAGCTTTAGACTGTCTCAAAAAGAAATCTTTTTAAGAGGACAGGTGCGGTGGCTCATGGCTATAATCCTAATACTCTGAGAGCCCAAGGTGGGTGGATTGCCTGAGTTCAGGAGTTCGAGACCAGCCTAAGCAAAGTGAGACCCCCTTCACTACAAATAGAAAAAATAGGCATTGTGGCAGGCACCTGTAGCCCCAGCTACTTGGGAGACTGAGGTAAAAGAATCACCTGGGCCCACCAGTTTGATTTTGCTGTGAGCTATGACAACATAGCACTCAACCTCGACAGAGTAAGACTATCTCAATAAAAAAATCTTGGGGCAGCACCTGTGGCTTAATGAGTAGGGTACCAACCCCATATACCAAGGGTGGCGGGTTTGAACCCAGCTCCAGCCAAACTGCAACCAAAAAACAAACAAACAAACAAACAAACAAAAAACAAAACAGGCATTGTGGTGGGCACCCGTAGTCCCAGCTACTAGGGAGGCTGAGGCAAGAAAATTGCCTAAGCCCAAGAGCTAGAGGTTGCTGTGAGTATGACACCATGGCACTCTCCCAAGGGCAACAAAGAGAGACTCTGTCTCTTAAAAAAAAAAAAAAAAAAAAAAATGTTTTTTAAGGCTGGGCGCCTTTAGCTCAGTGGTTAGGGTGCCAGTCACATACACCAGGGCTGGCAGGTTCAAACCCAGCCCGGGCCTGCTAAACAACAATGACAACAACCACTACAAAAATAGGTGGGCATTGTGGTGAGTGTCTATAGTCCCATCTACTAGGGAGGCTGAGGCAAGAGAATCTCTTAAGCCTAAGAGTTTGAGTTTGCTGTGAGCTGTGATGCCATAGCACTTACCAGGGCAATATAGTAAAACTCTGTCTCAAAAAAAAAAAAAAGGCTTGGTGCCTGTGGTTCAAGTGGCTAAGGCGCCAGCCACATACACCTGAGCTGGTGGGTTCCCTGGGCCTGCCAAACTACAATGATGGCTGCAACCAAAAAATAGCCGAGCACTGTGGCGGGTGCCTGTAGTCCCAGCTACCTGGGAGGCGGAGGCAGGAGAATCACTTGAGCCCAGGAGTTGGAAGCTGCTGTGAACGCCACGGCATTCTACCCAGGGCGACAGCTTGAGGCTCTGTCTCAAAAAAAAAAAAAAAACAACAAAACAAACAAAAAACCTTCAGAGACAAGGTCTTGCCAGGTTACCAGGAGGCCTGGTCTTGAACCCCAGTCTCAAGCAATCCTCCCATCTCAGCCTCCCAAGTTGCTGGGATTACAGGTGTGAGCCACCATACGTGGCCTAGAATTTGGAGATTCAAAGATCTGGATTACTATCTATAAAATTCGGTCAAGGGCTGGGCTTTGACTATTTGACTATTATTTAACATTAAAGTTATAGACATGTATTATTCCTATGCAATACGATGTTAATTTTACTAATAATATCAATTAGGAAAGCAAAACAATATGAAATTTTGATAAATTTTTAAAACTAGAAAACTGATCTCACCTTTGCATCTATTTCTTCTGCCTTTTCATTGGCTTCTTGTTCAATGAAAGCCATCATATGCTTAATCTGTAAGAAAAAAGGTTATTTTTGAATTCAGCAAGAGAAGAAAACACAGCATGTTTTTTGATTTGTTCAATGATCAGTCATTTGTTCCATATTATGAGCTAGATGCTAAGTACAAGAACAAATGAGATAGTTTCTGGCCTCTGGAAATGTATAATCTGGAATTTGTTCTAGTAGATACCTCAGATATACTATTCAATAACATAGGTAAAGAGGACAGCATCCTACCTTCAAGGAACTTGGAATACATGGGACACATGAGATCCTACCTATCTCCCTCCACGTCATACGGGCGACACCCTCCAGTTCTCTTCTCCAACTCTGAGGAAATGTACCAGAGCTACCTACCTTTATGCTTTCAACTTTATGCTTGCCACCAGTCTGGTTCCCACTACTCTATGCTGCTTCAGAGAGATCCTTACAAATTCCTATTTTATCATGTAATGCTCTACCCTGCTCCCCCCCCCAAAAGGGCAAAGATCAGAAGATAGCACAGGATCTTATCACCATTTACTTTTTCAAGCATCATATGAAACCAATTCTCTGCTACTCACCACTCTGTAGACTCTTAGTTTCTGCCACACTAAACTTATTAGATTTCACTGTTCTCTTTTTCATCTCCCACGACTTTAAGCATGCTCTTCCTTGATTTGAAACACTCTTCCTACCTCTGTTCACCCAGTTAGTTTCTTGGGACTCAGCTTGCATAACTACTATCTCCTTAGGGGAAATCTTTCCAGAACCTCTCACTCATGTGCCTCCAGAGCACTCTGCCCTGCCTCTGCCTCAGTACCTGAACATTTCTTTATAATTGCTTGCTTACTTGCCCCTATCCTCAACTAGATAATGAAGATAGGAACTTATTAAAGGATTTTTGATAATTGGCTACAACTGGAGAATAAAGCCCACGAAGACTTCTGAATGGAGCCTGGAATGATTGATCCAACTGTGACTCATGAATGAAGAATCATCTCTAGTGGCAGATATAAAAAACCTATCAAAAAAAAAGAGTAGGGCAGCACCTGTGGCCTGGTGGGTAGGGTGCCAGCCCCATATACTGAGGGTGGCAGGTTCAAACCTGGCCCCAGCCAAACTGCAACAAAAAAATAGCTGGGCGTGTGGCAGGCACCTGTAGTGCCTCGGGAGGCTGAGGCAAGAGAATTAATTGTCTCCAGGACTTGGAGGTTGCTGTGAGTTGTGACAACACCGCACTCTACTGAGGGTGATAGAGTAAGACTCTGTCTCCAAAAACAAATAAACAAACAAAAAAGTATACTCAAAGGAAAATCTAAACAAACCAGCAAATCAAACTCACTGGTAGTGGGAATGGAACGGCAGTTTCAATTCATAGGGGCTCTACTTGAAGGAGTGATGAAATCTCAAAAGAATAAAAAAAAGCTAAAAATGTCTATAGAATCTCTAGGTCACTAATTAACATTGCTTAGGGACCTTGTCTTTTACACCACTGTAAACCTAGAATATAGAATTACCACTATAAGGGTTTAATTAACATCTGTGAATGAATGAGGCTCTGCTGGGGATTTCAAGTCTCCTAAGGAGTTCTAGATAGCCCAGGTACTTTTTAGAGTTTATCAATCCAGAAACAATTCTTTCTTTCTTTCTTTTTTTTTTTGTAGAGACAGGGTCTTACTTTGTTACCCTCAGTAGAGTGCTGCAGTGTCACAGCTCACAGCAACCTCCAGCTCTTGAGCTTAGGCAATTCTGTTGCCTCAGCCTTCCAAGCAACTGGGACTACAGGCGCCTGCCACACCTGGCTATTTTTTTTGTTGCAGTTCAGCCGGGGTGGGTTTGAACCCGCCACCCTCGGTATATGGGGCCGGCGCCCTACCCACTGAACCACAAGTGCCGCCCAGAAACAATTCTTACAGCAGCTCTTCCGTGTAACACAAAGATATCATAAATGTTAGCTAGGTGCTATAGCTGACACCTATAGTTCCAGCTACTTGGGAGGCTGAGACAAGAGGATCACTTGAATCCAGGAACCTGAGGTCACTGTGAGCTAGACTGACACAATGGCACTCTTGCTTGGGCAACAGGGTAAGACTCTCACTCAAAAAAAAAATAATAATAACTAAATAAATAAAATCCAAATCATAAATCTAAGGTATATATAGGTGTACAAAGTAAGATTTCACAACAATGTAAATATATATTTAACACCATTGAACTGCATACTTTAATTGGTTAAGATGGTAAATTTGATGTTTCTTTGTCACCCTTGGTCGAGTGCTGTAGCATCACAGCTCACAGCAACCTCCAGCTAATGTTTTTCTCTTTTTTTTTTTTTTTTTTTGAGACAGTCTCACTATGTCGCCTTCAGTAGAGCACTGGGGTGTCACACCTCACAGCAACCTCAAACTCTTGGGCTTAAGCGATTCTCTTGCCTTAGCCTCCCAAGTAGCTGGGACTACAGGCGCCCACCACAACGCCCAGCTATTTTTTGTTGCAGTTTGGCCAGGCCAGGTTTAAACCTGCCACCCTCAGTATATGGGGTGGGCACCCTATTCACTGAGCCACAGGCGCTGCCCTTCTTATAATTTTTTTTTTTAAGTGAGTTAACAGGCATGGTGCTGGTAGCTCAAGCAGCTAAGGCACCAGCCACATACACCAGAGCTGGCGGGTTCAAATCCAGCCCAGGCCTGCCAAACAATGACAACTACAACCAAAAAATAGCCGGGCGTTGTGGTGGGCACCTATAGTCCCAGCTACTTGAGAGGCTGAGGCAAGAGAATCGCTTAAGCCCAGGAGTTGGAGGTTGGGTGAGCTGTGATGCCACATCACTCTACCCAGGGCGACAGCTTGAGACTCCGTCTCAAAAAAAAAAAAAAAAAAAAAAAAGTGAGTTAACAATACTTAATACTTAGGTCAGGCATAGTGGCTCATGACTATAATCCCAGCACTTGGGAGGCCAAGGCACATGGATTGTCTGAGCTCACAGTTGGAGATCATACTGAGCCAGTGAGACCTCCTAAAAATAGCCCGGGGTTGTGTGGCTTGGTGCCTGTGGCTCAAGCAGCTAAGGCACCAGCCACATACACCTGAGCTGGCAGGTTGGAATCCAGCCCAGCCCGCCAAACAACAATGATGGCTGCAACCTAAAAATAGGCGGGCGTTGTGGCAGGCGCCTGTAGTCCCAGCTGCTTGGGAGGCAGAGGCAGGAAAATCGCTTGAGCCTAGGAGCCGGGGGTTGCTGTGAGCTGTGATGCCACATCACTCTACCCAGGCCAATGGCTTGAGGCTCTGTCTCAAAAAAAAAAAAAAAAGCCCAGCATGGGACCAGGGCCTATACTCCCAGCTACTCAGGAGCTGAGGCAAAAGAATTGCTTAAGCCCAGGAGTTTGAGAGTTTGAGGTTGCTGTGAGCCACAATGCCACAGCACTCTACCAAGGGTAGATAAAGTGAGACTCTGTCGCAAAAAAAAAAAAAAAAAAAAAAAATCTTGGCTTGGTACCTGTAGCTCAGAAGCTAGGCCGCTGGCCACATACACTGGGGCTGGTAGGTTTGAAACCGGCCAGGGTCTGCCAAACAACAATGACAACTACAACAACAATAAAAAAATAGCTGGGTGTTGGCTGGGCGGTGGCTCACGCCTGTAGTCCCAGCGCTGTGGGAGGCTGAGGCGGGTGGATTGCCTAAGCTCAGAGGTTTAAGACCAGTATGAGCAGGAGTGAGCTAGAGCGAAACCCCGTCTCTACTAACATCAAAAATAAGCTGGACATGGACAGTGCCTGTGGCTGAAAGGAGTAGGGCGCCGGCTCCATATGCTGGAGGTGGTGGGTTCAAACCCAGCCCCAGCCAAAAAAAAAAAAAAAAAAAGAAAAGCCAGACAAAGCCGGACGTTGTGGCGAGTGTCTGTAATCCCAGCTGCTGGGGAGGCAAAGGGAAAGAGAATCGCCAAAGGAAGACCAGGAAAAAAAAAAAAAAAAAAAAAACTTCAAAAGAAGAAGAATGAACAAGCAAGCTGAAATGAAATATATAAAAAACAAAATAGCTGGGTGTTGTGGCAGGTGCCTCTAGTACGTGGGAGGCTGAGGCAAGAGAATCGCTTAAGCCCATGAGTTTGAGGTTGCTGTGAGCTGTGACACCACAGCACTGTGCCGAGAGTTACATAGTGATGCTCTGTCTCAAAAAAAATCTCAAATGACAATTTTTACTATTTAGGAGACATTCTGTCAATGATATATTTGGAGATTGGATGTTTCAAATTTTCTTTCATTCTTTTACCTTGGCAAAGTGTACAGATTTTCATGATCATTGCATGTTTTGTCATTGAAATGTCTTCTCTGGGTTTTTTTTTTTTAATTTTAATTTTTTTATTGTTATTTTTTGAGATAGAGCATCAGCCTCGCTCACAACAACCTCAAATGCTTGGGCTCAAGCAATCCTCTTCCCTCAGCCTCCTGAGTAGCTGGAACTATGTGTCCACAATGCCCAGCTAATTTTTCCATTTCTAGTAGACACAGGGGGCCCTACTCTTGCTCAGGCTGGTCTCAAACTCCTGAGCTCAAGGGATCATCCTGGCTTCAGCTTCCCAGAGCACTAGGATTACAGGCATGAGCCACCACTACTGACCCTGGCCTCTTTTGTGTTTTTAATCCATTCATTTTACAATTGTGACTTTTACCACTGACTTTAAATAACAGATAGAAATAAAACGTAAAAATTTAAAAAAAAATGTACAACCTGTGGCATCAAAATCTTGAAGAAAAGATAGTGTGGTTTTAGTACAGACAGATTCATTCCTTTAATTAATTCATGGGAGCCATCCTACTTTTCCTTTTTTTTTTGTTGCAGTTTTTTTTTGGCCAGGGCAGGGTGTGAACCCACCACCTCTGGCATATGGGGCCAGCGCCCTACTCCTTAAGCCACAGGCACCACCCTACTGTTCCTTTTTTATTTTGGGTTTTTTGACAGGAGAGTGGTTACACACTCCTTAGTACATTCAGACTCCCACAGCTACCATCCTGTTCTCTTCCTACTTTTGAAGAGCCAAAAAAATCATGAAAATTACAGCCTATTTTATAGACAACACAATACTTAAAATCTTGAGCCTTAAATATTTAGGGTAACTAATCTATAGCTACATGTATGGAAAAAACCACTGACTTTGCTGAAAAGATTAGCGCCCTCCCCCCCCAATTTGGGGAGGGTGTGTCTTCACAAGTTCTGTTTGAAGCCTCACTGTACTTATTCTGTCTGGCATTTTAAAAATAATTTAACTATATACAGTAATCAAAACTGATGTTTATAAATGCTACAAGACATGTTTGGCCTCTAAATGTGGACTCTGATTCAAACCAGTATTATCTGCCTTTAGCATTCTGCTGGACCCTGGGCTACCAGATTTGATTAGATCAGCATAGCTCAGAGCAAAACACACTAATTTTAACTCAGGTCAGCAAAGCCCATTTATGGTCAACATTATCATGTTTTTTAAGAGTTTCAAGAAGAAAAATAGTAAACCCCTTAAGGATATTTAACTTTACCTCTAGGACAGAAAAATTTGACCTTTCCAAAAACAAACAAACAAACAAAAAAAACCCAACTTTTTTTCTGCCTGCTAATCCAGTAGTTATGGCTTTTAGTGTCGAGTTCCTTCCCAAATTTGATAAAGCAAATGACCATATACACAAATATTTGAATATAATGGGGAAGTGAAAGAATCCTGGGTTTATTAAGTACCTACTATGTGCTTGGTAGTTGGCCTACCCATAGCTGACAATACAGTGAGCAAAACACACTGTACTCAGGTGGCGCCTGCGGCTCGTTGAGTAGGGCACAGGCCCCATATACGGGGGTGGTGGGTTTGAACCCGGTCCGGGCCAAATTGCAATAAAAAAAACAGCTGAGTATTGTGGCCGGCACCTGTCATCCCAGCTACTCGGGAGGCTGAGACAAGAAAATCGCCTAAGCCCAAGAGTTGGAGGTTGCTGTGAGCTGTGACACCACAGCACTCTACCAAGGGCGATAAAGTGAGACTCCGTCTCTAAAAAAAAAAAAAAAGAAGCACACTGTACTCAGTAGATGTAGACCCAACAAAAGATAAGAGATCTTCATTCTTTCAATTACATATAAAGAAAAAATAATTTTTGTCTAGATTCCAAGGAAATATACTGCTTTACCTTTCCACTGTATTTTTCCTGTGGAAGCCTTAGTCTACAACATATTATTTTATAACAAAGGGGAAAGAGAAAGAACAAGCAGAAGAGAATTAGTATTGTGACTACTAGGAATATATGGAGGACAGTTTACTTTTCCACTGCATGAAGATTTTCCTATATCAAAAGTCAGAATAAGTGATAAATGTTCATAAACCTCATTGTTCTGTAAGACTATTGTAAGATTTCTTAAATTTCTTCATAGATGCCATTTTTGTCTTCTTCATTTCCTCTTTATGATTAGCATAAGAACCATACAATAAAACCCCCCCATTTTCTTAGTGCACACTAGGTTAAGAATAAAATGAAGGCATTTTCAAGGAAATGGAAACATTCAAGGAAGAAATGTTTTATTGCTCATCTAAGAAGACTCATAAGCCAGTGAGTGTGTTTTAGTCAGAGAATTTTCCTAGTACAATATTTGGGAAAAAAGTAATCTTAGTTCCCTAAACTACGCACAGATTAAATTACAGTCTTTAATCTTCCTTCTCTGAAAAACCTATTCACAATACCACTAAGAAATGCAAGGACTATGGGCAGGGCAAATGAAAACCAATTTTTCTCATGTTAGTTACAGGTCTATAAACTGCCACTATTATTTCCCTGCGACGACTTGGTATTATAACATTCCTAATACCTACAGACTTGAAGGTACGGTACATTTTTAAACAGAAACTAAACAAGATTCCCAGGAATTATTTTACACTTTCAAAATTGATGTAGGTTCACGGCCTTCATTAACATTTTTTTCCATAAACCCTGACTCACCTACTTTGTGCCCCTGTTAGGCGCTGGGGCTCCTACATGTAAAAAAAAGAGGTTTGGGGCTCGGTGTCCATAGCTCAGCGGGTAGGACGCCAGCCACATACACTGGAGCTGGTGGGTTCGAACCCGCCTGGGCCTGCCAAACAACAATGACAACTACAACCAAAAAATAGCCAGGCGTTGTGGCGGGTGCCTGCAGTCCCAGCTACTTGGGAGGCTGAGGCAAGAGAATCGCTTAAGCCCAAGGGTTGGAGGTTGCTGTGAGCTGTGACGCCACAGCACTCAACTGAGGGCGACATAGTGAGACTGTCTCAAAAGAAAAAAAACAAGGCTTTGCATTTGATATATATTAATATACAAAATAGTGGGAGACCAGCCACTCTAATTCGTAATAGAAGAGATTACCCCCCCTCCCCCAACATAAAGATTAACAGTTCGTAAAGTAAATAACCTCAAAAGAAAACTGGTTGGAAGCAGGTCTCTGCCGGGGCACTGTTTTTTGACCCCCATCGTAAACCGGGAGTCCTTCCCTTAGGCTTAAAAGTGAAGAGGCTGTTATCAAGTCTTGCACAGATCCCCGTCCTACTAAGCAAAACAAGTAGCCCGGGAAAACAGGGACTTCAGAAGTGGAAGAGCCGGGGAGTTAGTTCCCGGAGGCGGCGCGCAGGCAAGTAGGCAGCAGCGAGACCTAAGCAGAAGTCACGCGAACCTCAGGACAAAATCCCCAGTTTGCGAATCTCCCTCCCTCCAGGATCTGGGGAAGTGCAAGAGTGGACCCTCCAGCAGTACTTAGGCTGCCCAAGGCCCGCGCCCTCCCTGAGCCAGGCTCCAGGTCACCACCTCCGTGACAGGAGCCGCGGCTTCCCGAGACCCAACCCCAGCCCCTCACCTGCTTTTGCACGTCGGCATCGCTGAGGGCCATGGCGAAAGCAGTGGTAGGCGGGTAGGCAACAGGCTAGAGTTAAGGACGAAAAGAGACCTGGAAGGAAAGGGAAGAGGAACCTTGGCCCAGGAATTGGCTTCCCTTACTTTATAACCCTGGCTTCCGGTTCCTGCCTGGTGACCGCTCAGTCCAGCCCTGAACAACCTTCTTAGCCAATAGAAAGAAAGAGGCGCCCAGGAAGTTTCGGGTCCGGGCGGGGGGGGGCCCCGCGGCGCGGGGGGGGGGGGGGGGGGGGGGGGGGGGGGGTGGGGGGGGGGGGGGGGGGGGGGGGGGGGGGGGGGGGGGGGGGGGGGGTTTGGGGTGGGGGGTTGGGTCGGGGGGGGGGGGGAGGCTAACGAGCCCCTGCCAGGCACGACACCGGGCCTG
>CAUYPK010028742.1:0-19180 GCA_963574355.1 Loris lydekkerianus | reverse complement strand
TTCCCCCTTCCCCCTATTCTTGGGTTATAACTGGGTTATAGCTTTCATGTGAAAGCCATAAATTAGTTTCATAGTAGGGCTGAGTACATTGGATACTTTTTCTTCCATTCTTGAGATACTTTACTAAGAAGAATATGTTCCATCTCCATAAATTTAAATGTAGATTTATTTTTAGCTTAATTTCACATTGAATTAAGATTTAAACAAATTTAATTGCTGTAAAATTGAATTAAACTACATATGAAAGAGATAAGCATTTACTTTAAGAAAACATCGATTTTTAATGTAATAAATAATCCATCACACATGCCAGACACTTCCGTATCATTCTGCTCTTGTCTTCCCTCTACCTGGAATAACAGTTCCCTCAGACAACACTTAATCAACAAGTATTTACTGGGTAGTACGGCACTAGAGATCCAGTGGTGAATAGAAGTGTGGTCCGGGTTCTTATGCTGCTTGCAGTCGGAGGAAGACGCCACTGCAGGGGGTTTGAAGTGTCCTGCGTTTGGAAGTACAGAGCAGAAAGCAGAGGGAGCCAGCGAGGCCAGCCCAGTCCTGGAGGAAACAGAGCAGGACATGAGATCTGGAAGAAAACAAGAGGGAAAAGAAGAATCCTTCACTGAAAAAAATAGCACTTGCTGCTCTCTGTGGAGGAGAAAAAAGCATTTCTAGATGCTGAAAGAAGGCTGACCTCTGGTGCAGATAGAGGGAGGGGCCTCAGAGAAACTGCAGTAGAACAGACACCCTCCCTCAAAGAGGAGACAAGCAACCCAAAAGCTTAATTGTGTCCCAAGTTAAAAGAAAACCCTCTCCAGAAATTATATCACCCATCCTGTTTTCCTTTCAGAGATTATATCCAGTTGATGTAGAAGCCAAGTTACCAGTGACTCCCAACATGCTATCTTTTGAGAACAAAAACATTCATTTCCCTTGGGTAGCTGTGCCCAAGCTCTGACCACTGACCCGCACATGACTCCATGCCGCCCGACGTCCACAGGCAAATCCAAATTCCAACCTAGTCATTGACATGAGCGTGAAATCACCAAGGAAGCATGTTCCAGACTGAGTAGGAAGGGCTGGCAAAAAGCTGAGTCGTCAATTACTTCACAGCACATTATGCCAAATCTTAGCCTCTTGAACAATAAGCATTTATTATTTCACACAGTGTGTGTAGATTCTGAAGCTGGGAGTGAATTAACCAGGTAGTTCTGGCTTAGAGACTCTCATGAGGTTGCAGTCAGACACCAGCTAAGGCTGCAGTCCTGCAAAGATTTGGCTGGGGCTAGAGGATCTGTTTCCAAGGTGACTCACTCACACACCTGCTGGGTTAGTGCTGGTTGTCTGCAGGTGGCCCCAGGTTCTCCCATTTGGATAGAGGGCTGCTTGAGTGTCCTCACAACATGGCAGCTGGCTTCCCCCAGAGCAAGCAACTCAATGAATGAAACAGTAGTATGAAAGCTAGTGTCTTTTATGACCCAGTCTCAGAAGTCATATACCACCATTTCTGCAATATCTTCTGGGTACACGAGTCAGCCCTGTATTCAATGTGGACAGGAAAAATTCAAGGCTGAGAATACCCAGGCAGGTGATGGAAAATTGGGGACCATCTTGGAGGCCGGCAATCACAAAAACTACTTAATATTTCTAATAGGAAAGGTAATATCTGGTGACAGGGCGTTAGCCTGGAGTTACTCAAATCTGTATTTGAATCATAACTTTTCCACTTATTCTGTATCTCAGCCCAGGTATCTAATCTTGCTAAGCTCCAGTTTTCTCATTTGTAACATGGGGCTAATAACATCTATCTTGTTGGGCTATTCTGAGGATTAAGTATGGATAATTGTGGTGTCTGCCAAGTAGGAGGCACTGAAGAACTGCTGTTATAGCTACAACATAACTGTAGAAATACAGTTGGAAGTCATTATCCAGACACCCCTATGTCAAATTCTAAGGGTTTTTTCCCCTTATTTGTTTTAGTATTACCACATGGTCTATTATAGTAAGAGCCAAACACAGAGGGAAAAAAGGGTACATGAAACTAATATATATATATATATATATATTTCCTATCTGAAAGGAAAACAGATAGGGTGGATGATATTTACTTTTATATATCTGAACACATGTGGAAACCATAAGGACTTTAAGAGCCAAAATTGAAGAGTCAAACAGCTGTGATGCTATTTCAGTTCTTTCATAAGACTAAAGTTCATCTTATGATGAACTTAAACATGAAAATAAGATAGAAGAAAAAAACACCAATACTGATTCAAATTACTTTCCCAAAATTATAACTTTTCTGAAAAAAAAAATAGATTATCTTAAAAAAAAATAAAAAGACAAGTTCAAATGGTCAAGTTCTGTCTATGTCAAAATGAAATATATTCCCAAGTGCTACTGATTTAAACATTTACAATGTTCTGCGTTCAGGAATTTGATTTTGTGTTTTGGTGTCACTTTAAATGACTCTGACCTTAGTTTCTTCCCTGGTAAAAAATAAGAATAAAAACACTGGAAGAAGAGAGTTCTCCATCTGTATACTCAAAATCCTTTTTTCTCTAAATTCATATGCTAAGCACGTAAGTGAAAAGAGCCCAGACCTGGCCCTGACAGGCTTCCCTAACTCTCTCTGCTTCCTCATCTCACCAATGAAGAGATCCACTGTGAACAGGATTTTTCCAGACAATGGAGAAAGAAAAAGGAGAAAAAAAAAAAAAAAAATCAAATGACATGTGTGTGTGTGTGAGAGAGAGAGAGAGAGAAGAGTATGTGTGTGTGTGTGTTTAATTTCTAAGTTCCTTCTGAAGGGAAAAGGTGAATTCTTTTCAGGGATTACCATAGAATATGGGATTTCTTATGATTTTATTCAGTCAGGTGCTGGATTTACCATGAAGCTAATGAAAGAGAAACATCAGAGTCTATCCATTGAATGACTTTCTTCTAATTCAATACTCATTGTTTACACCTCATTTTGTATTCTTTTTTTCAAAGAAGTTCCCTATACTATTTAAGTTTCAGGCTTTACAAAACTGAATGTGTCCCGATTGCTGTTGTTAAAGATGTTTGTTTTTTTTTAAATTTTCACATATATGCGTTCATTAGGCTTCCACTTTTTACCTTCACAAAATTAAAAAGGCTTAAAATTTAACAATAATAACAATGTTTAAGATAGGGACCAGAAACAAAAACCTCGCAAAGAACGAAGACAAATATTAATACATTCAGAAAAGAAATCAGACGATTGCTGCAACGAAGTATTGAGCAATAATAATAATAGTCAAGATGTATTTTTTAACAGAGTCCAATTTTCTAAATATTATAATCAGGATTTTATGCTAGCAAATGAGATACTAACAGGTAGTTTAATAAACCTGCACAAGAAGGTATTATTATGCTTTCCAAAATGATAGGTTCCTAAAAATTATGGAAAGGAAATTTATCCCCTATACAGAAATAACTTTTTGAGGGGACACTCATATTATTATCATATTAGATGACTACATTATATAAAGCATATAATTTAGCACAATACGTTATAGAACATTTTAATGCAGAATTTTATTTTAGACTAAGCACAAATAAGGATAATAAGATCTTTATTTTCCTTCTTAAAAGAGAAAAAATGCATTGAATATTATTTATCTACATTACTGTATTTTATATTGGGGGAGGGGATTAAACAACTAGAGCGTTCAGAAACTCAAAAGTTATTCTATTGACAGTAATGCCTGTTGGAATTGGGAAGTGGCATAAAATAGCTAAAAGCACCAAGGGCTGGGTCTGCCTGGGTTCAAATCTCATCTAAGCTGCTCAGCACATCGGCATTATAGTTTGCTCTCCTGTTAAAGGAGAGATGAAAGCTCACCCCTCACAGGGTTGTTGTAAGGATTAAATTACCACAATTGTGGCGTGCTTAGAAAATTACCTCGTTGGCCAGGCATGGTTTCATGTCTGTAATCCTAGCACTCTGGGAGGCTGAGGCAGGTTGATTGCTTGAGCTCAGGAGTTCGAGACCAGCCTGAGCAAAAGTGAGACCCTATCTTGATTAAAAATAGAAAACTAGCCAGGCATGGAGGCAGCTACTCAGGAAGCTGAGGCAAGAGGATCACTTGAGCCTAATAGTTTGAGGTTGCTGTCAGCTGTGACGCCACAGCACTCTACCAAGGGTGACATAGTGAGACTGTCTCAAAAAACAAAAAAAAGAAAGCAAAGGCATTTGCCCATTAGTAACAACATCTCACTTCTAGATCACCTACTAAATCGCCACATTTGCAATGGAAAAGACTATCTTACTCATTTGTTTAGCCCCTAAGGTATTGTTCAATCTTCTCTCTTTAGTAAGATTCCCTAAATTGTCTGGGGGGAGGGCAGGTTGCAAGTGAATATAGGAATAACTAAAATAGAAAGCAGTGTGGCTTAACTCAAATGTTTCACAGCATAAGATGATTATGTGTTTTTTCAAAAGTTATTTTAATATTTTCTAAACTGTTCACACAGGGAAATATAATTATGTCAATTAATAACCAAGAGTTTTACTTTTAATGGTGAATAAAGTGGCAAAATTTTGCTCAGGTTGAGTTGTTTAAACAAAAGTCATGGAAAGGTATGTTTCCATTCTGTGTTAATAAGCTTATCTCTATTGAAAAGTGTATGCCTCAGAACTTTTAAGCCTATCTGCCATGTAGGAGGAAGCTGCAAACTGAACTGAGATGATGTGACCCTGACCTTTCATCAATACCTGGGTTTATAATAATAGAGCAGAGTATATTTTATTATTGCCCTAATCTGGTTGTGTACCTATAAACAACAAATGGTCATGACGTGTACGTGAAAGTTCTGAGGTACGGTAAAGCATGGTAAATATTTAACTAAATATCAAGTGACCTTTCTTAAAGTTTTATATCTAATAGGCAGGGGAGGAGTTGTGTTTGCTATCTTCCATTTCATTATACAAACAGCCATTAGTTGATTATAAATAATAATAAGCATACCTCATGATGAAATGTTCAGTTATGCTGACCCCACAGTTTGGGGAGGTCTTCTTCAGATCCTAAAGAGCAATGTCGTCATTTATTTCTGAAACCAAAAGAAAAAAATCATTCTTCCATGTGCCTGTCAGTTTTTTTTTATGGTGCCAGGAGGCTATATAACCATAAACAAAGTAATTTCAGCAGCCTTTTATTACAGAAATTCATAGGTAGACTCAGAGTGATAACTTTTACTCTGTGAGGCAATTCCTGACTAGATCCTGCCTCTCAATAAACATGACAACAACCTTAAATTTATTAGTTATCTCCTCCTAAGCTCTACTAACAAATTAGTTAACCCAAATTTCACAAGAAATGTATGGAATAGGAACGATTATTACCATTTTCTACACAGAAAACTGAGGCTTGGAAAGATTAAGTACCCTATTCCCATAATAAAAGAGTTAGATGCAACATTAAGACTCTACACCCCATCCTCCTTCCACTTCCCTATACTGCAATTCCTCCCACCCTTTAACTTCCTTCCATCGTAGACTAAAAGCATTAGGCTAAAAGATGTAAACCATCTACCATAAGTGGGGTGACGAACATCTGAAACAGGAGTTAGACATGACACCAAAAGCATGAGTGACAAGCAGAGATAATGACTAAATTCATCAAAAGGAAATTCAGACACCATCAAGAAAGTGAAAGACAATACATAGAATGGAAGAAAATATTTGTAAATCATACATCTGATAAAGGTCTAGTATCCAGAATATATAAAGAATTTGAATAACTTTTTCACCAAAGAAGTTACATAAATAGTTGGTAAGATGCAATTTGGTATTCATCATTAGTCAATGAGCTATTACTTGGCACCCACTAGCATGGCTCTACTTGAAAAGATAGAAAAAGACAGGTGTTTGTGAGCATGTGGAGAAACTAGAACCCTCATATTTTGTTGGTGGGAATGTACAATGGTACAAGTTGGGAGTTAAATATAGAGTGACCAGATAAACTAGCAAGTTCACTCCTAAGTATGTACCCAAGAGAATTAATTGAAAGCATGTGTCCACACAAAATCTTACAAGTGATTATTTTTCAATTACATCTCAATAAAGCCAGAATAAGACCTGTCTGAATAACAACACTTATAAGTGGATGCTTCTAGAAGTATCATTCATAATAGCCAAAAAGTGGAAACAACCCAAATATCACTATTGGATAGATAAATAAAATGTGATTTATCCATAGGAGAGAATATTATTTGGACATAAAAAATACTGTTATATGGTATGTGTACAACACGTGTTTTTAAGAAGCTAGTCACAGGCCGGGCTGTAATCCTAGCACCCTGGGAGGCTGAGACAGGTGGATGGCTTGCGCTCAGGAATTCCAGACCAACCTGAGCAAAAGTGAGACCCCATCTCTACTAAAAATGAAAAACTGAGGCAAGAGGATGACTTAAGCCCAAGAGTTTCAGGTTGCTGTGATCTATGATGCCACAACACTCTACCAAGGATGACAAAGTAGATGATTCTGTCTAAAAATAAAATAAAACAAAAGGCTAGTCACAAAAGGCTATGTGATTCCACTTATATGAAGAATAGACAAATCTACACAGACCAAAAGTAGGTTAGTATAGTTCCTAGGGACCGGCGGGAGAAAACGATGGAAATTGACTACTAATATATACAGGATTTATGGGGGAGACGAAATTAGTCCAGAATTAGATGCTAGCTATAGTTGCACAGTTCTGTTTAGCAACACTAAAACCACTGAATTGTACCCTTTTAAAAAGTGGATTTGAGGGCCAGGCATAGCGGCTCATGCCTATAATCCTAGTACTCTGGGAGGCCGAGGCAGAAGAATAACTCAAAGTTGAGAGTTTGAGACCAGCCTGAGAAAGAGCGAGACATGGTCTCTACTAAAAATTGAAAAAAATTAGCTGAGTGTGCTGACGTACACCTATAGTCAGAGCTACTCGGGAGGCTGAGGCAGGAGGATCACTTGAGCCCAGGAGTTTGTGGTTGCTGTGATCTATATCAACATCACTGCACTCTAGCCAGGGCAACAGAGCAAGACTCTGTCTCAGAAAAAAAGAGAGGGTGTGGATTTTGTAGTATATAAATTGAATCTCAACAAAGCTGTTATTTTTTAAAGCTAATGAGAAATTCTTAAAAGCCATTACTTTTTTGAAAGTTTACATTCTGAGGTGGCACCCATAGTTCAGTGGGTAGGGCGCTGGCCACATACACCAAGGCTGGCGGGTTTGAACCTGGCCCAGGCCAGCTAAAACAATAATGACAACTGCCACAAAAAAAATAGCCAGGCCTTGTGGCAGGTGCCTGTAATCCCAGCTACTTGGGAGACTGAGGCAAGAAAATTGCTTAAGCCCAAGAATTAGAGGTTGCTGTGAGCTATGACACCACGACACTCTACCCAGGGCCACAACTTGGGAAGGAAGGAGGGAGGAAAGGAGGGAGAGAGGGAGGGAGGGGAAGGAAGGGAAGGGGAGGGGAAGGGAGGGATGAATGGATATTTTGTAAGTTCAAAATTTATAAGTAACTTTTCCATGACTGAAAAATTGGCTTCCTGATCTTCAAAAGCATTGACATGCCCTCCATAGCACCAATGGGTAAGATTCCCCAAACTGAGACACCAAAGACAGGATATGGAGAGGCTGCATGGTGGATTACATTCATAGTACCCAAAGACGGGTAAGATCACTCTGCATTCAGTCAACCTAAGACAGGGACGAAACCACTGATGTTTGTATCCCCATGACGGGTAAGACTGAAACTGCAAGAACAGGCAACCTAAGACAGGGGCTATGTTTTTCCGCCATACAAAAAACAAAAGAGGGAATTGTTGGGCCCTGCCACGTGCCTGAGGCCTAGTGCAACTTCTTGAGCCTGACTAGAAGTAGATCCATCAAGCTACTTCCGTGTAGCAATGACTCAGCAAGGCCCGGCCTGAAACTGCCTCTACCTAGATACAACCAATGTGGTACCATGCCATTGGCCCAACCCTGTCACACACCTCACCCCCTGCCTTCTTTCCCCACCCCTTCCCCACGCTCTATGTAAGTGGCTGCTTGACGCAATAAAGTTGAGTTCCTGCTTAAAAAAAAAAAAAAAAAAAGCATTTACATATCTTTATTAAACTAGATCCTCTGGATCAGTATGTTACTTATTTAACATTTAACTTTTCAGAAATACTTCCTTTTTATCTTTCCACTGAAATTGTGTAGTGTTACAGTAGTGATGTATACAGAGTCCAGCAAGAACAGGAGTTGTGTCAGGATTTGTCAAGACTACCCCACTCTCAGAAATTCACTAGAAAAACTCATGGAACTTAGGTGTACTCATGGCTAAGATTTATTATAACAACCTAGTAAGCTGAATCAGAAGGGGCAAAGACATGAGGGGGGCTTGCAGGAATCCAGGTACAGCCTTCCTTAGACTCCCTCCATAAAGGGTCACAGAGAGCATACTCTTTCCCCAGCCATGAAGTGTAGCAACATAAGATGCAATGTTTCTGCACAAAGAAGCTCCTTAGATACTCAGGACCCAAGATAAAAATCTTGGAGGCTGCCCCTGCAGGCACCTTCTACCTAACACACACCACAAATTCAAACTCCCAGAGAAAAGCAGGAGTTCAGCAGAAATCATATTATTTGCATAGTCTATGTAGGCTAAAGAAAGATGCAAGGATCTGTTTGCTATCCCAGCTTTTTTGGAATCAGTAAGTGCAGTAAATCAACTAGAATTTATTTGAAAACTAAAGTGGAAAGTGATCTTTTTTGCCAGAATAATAAATTTCTGTTGCATAAGAATTGTTTAACTTTTGACCAGTTACAAAATATATAACATGCAGGACTCAAAATGCATGCAAGAAAATAGTGAAGGGCTCAGTGGCCACTTGTAATTTCTTGGAGATTCTACCTTCTCTGCCTTTTTCCTTTTTTTCTCCCCTCCCTCTTTTTTTCCACTTTCACCCATTAGCTTCCTCCTCTTTGTTTTCCGTTTCCATCACAACCATCTCCCCAAACAGTTATAAGCTGACTGTAATTTTAAAGGATTTGAATAACTGCAAAAAAATTTTTTTCCTTTACATTTTTGTTTCTCTGGTTTCCCAGACGTAAGATATTGTCTCATTCATAGGTGATTTCTCATAAAAATTCCTACATGTTTGCATATACATCTGTATCTTCCAAATTAATAGTTTGACTTTAAAACTATCTTCAGAAAATATAAAAGTTCATAGAAATCAATAATTTTTTATTTCTATAGATTTAAGAGGTACAAGTGAAGTTTTGTTACATATATATTGCATAGTGGTTTTTAGGGTGCCCCACACCCAGAAAGTGTATATGGTACCCACAGGGTAATTTCCCATCCCACACCCTCCTAACACCCTTCCCACTTTTTAGTCTCCAATGGCCTTTATTACAATTCTGTGTAACCATGCATAACCATCTCCCACTTAGTAGGAAATCTGATATTTGTTTTTCCATTCCAGTGTTACTTCATTTAGGATAATGGCCTCTACAACCATCCAAGTTGCAGCAGAAGATATTATTTCATTAGTAATGCTCAGTAGTATTCATGGTAAATACAGGGTGGCCATAAAATTCACATGCAATTTGCACACTATTTTAAATTGCACACAAACTTTATGGCCACCCCATATATACCACATTATCTTTATCCACTCATTAGTTGATTCCCTATCTTTGCGATTGTGAATTGTGCTATAATAATCCAAGTGAAGGTGTTTTTTTGATATAATAACTTTTCTTATTACCCCACTAACGGGTAGAGATATCCAGAGGAAGCTACCTACTACTTTAAATTTCTTGAGAAATCTCCATACGAGTTTCCATAAAGGTTGCACTAATAATTTTTTTTTTACTAAATTTTAACTTCAGACCTTTGAAAAACTATACAGAAAATTCTTCTTTAGTAGCATCATTGAAACATTACACATTTAAAAATCTTCAAAGTTCTGCCTTAACTATCAGGCAAACACATGGGAAAAACCTGCTTTCCTGGAATCAAACTTGGTGGTCTCAATGATCAGCTTGGCTGCCATTAAGAAAATATTCCTGGAAGAGATCATCTAAGAAGGGACCTTCCATCTAAGTCTCCAGGTTTAATCTTCATGAAAAATCATATGATCTTGAATCTCCAAATTATTTAACTTGGAAACAAGACACAGCAGATGAACTACATCTCTACCCCGCTACACTGACCACCTCCCTAAGTGGACCTAATTTTCACAGACTGAACACGTACCACGTGTACATATTAGTACAGCAGGCCTAGCTCCTTATGTTCATCACCTCCATATGTTGACCAGTTTGTTACACAAAGGTCAACTTACAGAGGTTCTACTGTATCTTCTGCTTCAATTGCCTTCCACTGAGGCAGGCAGGGTTTTGTTAAGACTAAAACAGAAATTTCCTCTAAAAATGTAAAAAAATTAAAAAATTTAAGGAAAATAAATTTTCCTTAAAAAATGAAAAAGTCAATCTGATAGTAAAGAACATAAACAGAATCTAGAATCATAAAGTATAATCCCATGAAGCCCAGACCTTCCTTGAACTACCCTTGAACTACATATAAAGCTGACAACCTGGTGCCTGCTCACAGGGTAATGTCTGAACACCCCAGGAGACACTCATATCTATGTCAATTGTTAAAAAAACTAGAGATATTATCTGCAGAGGCAAACCTCAAAGGTCAGGTGGAAAGAGTAGGGTATAAGGGTCAATTCAGATATTTATTTGTATTTATTTATGTATTTATTTATTTACAGAGTCTCACTTTGTCACCCTCAGTAGAGTACCTTGGCGTCATAGCTTACAGCATCCTCAAACTCTTAGGCTCAAGCAAGGTTCTTGCCTCAGCTTCCCAAGTAGCTGGGTCCACAGGCACGCACCAAAACACCTGGCTATTTTTAGAGACAGGGGCTCAGTCTTGCTCAGGCTCTTCTCAAATTCCTGAGCTCAAGCCATCCACTGTCTTCAGCCTCCCAGAGTTCTAGGATTACAAGTGTGAGCCACCAAGTCCGGCCCAATTCAGATATTTAAAGGTTTGTCATGTGATAGAACAAGTTATGGTCTCAAGGGCTAACAACATTGGAACAAACAAGTCGAAAGAGATGATAGTCCAATTATTATTGAAAAAAGAACTCTGAGCAACCAGAATTGCTCAAAGATAGACTGGGGCTTCTCTAAGTAGTACTGAGTCTCCTGTAGCCAGCAGTGTTCAAGTTTTTGATTGATTCTTTCAACATTCCACATTCCTTTATTGAATGCTTATTCTGGAGGGTCAGCATAGACTAGGACAGAGGTGAGGGAAATAGTTATAGTTCATGCTCTCATCCAGCTTAGATTCTGGTGGGGTGATTTCAGATGTTTAGAGGAGATTCAAATACACATACAGAAAGGAGCTGTTAAGTGTTTCCTAATCCCAAGAAACTATAATTCTATGAAAAAAATCCATGGGTTTTTCCACATTTGGAGTACACCAAATATGTTTTTTCCTTTTCTTTTTATTTTTTTTAGAAACAGGGTCTCATTCCATTACCCAGGCTAGAGTGCAGTGCACACAATTATAGGTCAATGTAGATCCATGAAACCTTGAACTCCCAGCTCAAAGGATTCTCCTACCTCAGCCTCCCAAGTAGTGAGGACTACAGGGATGTACCATTGCCCTTAGGTTTTGGGTTTTTTGTATTTTGGGTAGAGACAGGATCTCACTATGTTATCCAGACTAGTGTCAAACTCCTATCCTCCTGCAATTCTCTCACCTCAGCCTTCTAAAGGGCTCATAATACAAACATGAGGCATCATGCTCAGCCCATATTTTTCTTACCAAGAGTACACAAGCCAAATTAACGCTTAGCTATGAAACAACCTAAGGCTGGCTCAGAGAATGTTAGGGACACTATTAGAATCAAGTTATAACTGTGGGTCTCCAAAGTACATTAATGAAGAAGACACAAAACCATTGTTCTAAAGTTAACTCCTTAGATTCAGCCTTTGGCTTTCGGTTGCAGTTCTTATAACTTAGAGTTAACATGTGCTCTATGATTAGAAGATACTCCTTTCAGAAAAACGGACTAACAATGATTTGTAATTAGAAAAGAAGCATGAGGCTGGTCAAAAGACATGTTAGAAGGATTTTTTCTTTTTTGAGACAGAGTCTCAAGCTGTTGCCCTGGGTGGAGTGCTGTAGCATCACAGCTCACAGCAACCTCAAACTCTTGGGCTTAAGCGATTCTCTTGCCTCAGCCTCCCACGTAGCTGGGACTACATGCGCCCACCACAATGACTGGCTTTTTTGTTGTTGTTGTTGCAGTTGTCTTTGTTTTAGCTGGCCCAGGCGGGGTTCAAACCCACCAGCCTGAGTGTATAGGGCCACAGCCCCACCCACAGAGCTAGGGGGGGACCGCCTAGAAAGGATTTTAAAATACAGTTAACTTCTAGTCTCAGAATTAAATTGTTTAATGCATAAAAGTAGTTAAGTACAATCTAATCTTGCCCATTAATTATAATCAGTGAAGTTCATTTTCTGATTACTTTCCTAATGAGCATATTTCAAGATATGATCCCTTTACCTTAATTTGAATTTAAGTATGATCTCAGGCTAAGCTCTTACTCTGGTTTGGAATCACAGCCTCTTGTAACTGAAAGACCTTTTAGAGTTTGCCCGGCTTGACACAAGGCTGAGAAGAGAAGCAATGGGGAAATTCCAGAGATTAGTCTCACTGAACCTTCCAACATGGCTCTAGGCAACACAGAATTCACAAACAAGTCTTCACGGAAAATTAACTTCATTCATGCTTAATTTATTCCTTTTTTTTTTTTTTTTTGTAAGCTGTTTTTATTGCTAAGACTAATCCCAAAAAATCTATTAGTAAACTAAGTATTAATCAATGTTAGAATACCAGAAGTTTGAAAGAAAAAAAGAACAGATGTCAGAGACTAAAAAGTCAAAAGCAGCAGGAAGAGAGTCTGCCACTCGGTTCCCAAAACAAGAAAGAATGTCAGTTTTTTTCTAGGCTTTTTGAAGTAAAATTGACAAAATTGTATATATTGTATATATTAATATTTAAGGTGTACAAAGAGATGGTTCCATAAAGATATGCCTAATGAAATGATCACTACACTCAAGCTAATTAACATATCTACCTCACACAGTTACCTTTGATTTTGTTTGTGTGATGAACACTCATAAGCTGTTGGGTTTTTATATTGACCTTTATTACGTTGAAATAAGTTCCTTCGATACCTATTTTGTTGAGAGTGCTAGGATTACAGGCATGAGCCACCGCACCCAGCTGATACTAGTATTTAAAATAATTTTTACACCACTGATAATGTGATGCCTCCAGATTTGCTTTTATTTCTAAGAATTGTATTAGCTATTCTGGGTTTTTTCTGATTCCATATAAAACAAAGAACAAGTTCTTTAAAGTATGATGGTGTTTTGGTGTTTTGATGGGAATTGCATTAAATCTGTAGTTTGCTTTGGGTAGTATGGACATTTTAACAATGTTGATTCTTCCCAACCATGAGCATGGTCCGTTTTTCCATTTGTTAACATCTTCTGCTATTTCTTTTCTCAGGGTTTCGTAGTTCTCTTTATAGAGATCTTTCATGTGCTTTGTTAGATATATTCCCAGGTATTTTATCTTCTTTGGCACTACTGTAAAAGGAATAGAGTCTTTGATTATATCCTCACCTTGACTATTGTTGGTATATATAAAAGCTACTGATTTATAGGCATTAATTTTGTATCTTGAGATACTTCTATATTCCTTGACCATTTCTAAGACCTTTCTAATTGAGTCCCTGGGGTTTTCCAGGTATACGACTTCAAGTTACACTACAAATCTATAATGATCAAAACAGCATGGTACTGGCACAAAAATAGAGACATGGAGCTATGAAATAGAATAAAGAATTTAGAGATAAACTTAACCACATATCATCATTTGATTTTTGATAAGCCTAATAAAAACATACATTGGAGAAAAGAATCCCTGTTTAACAAATGGTGCTGGGAGAACTGATTAGCCACATGTAGAACACTGAAACTGGACCCACACCTCTCACCATTAACAAAAATTGATTCTCACTGTATAAAAGATTTAAATTTAAGACATGAAACTATAAAAATACTAGAAGAGAATGCAGGGAAAATGTTTGAAGATATTGGCCTGGGAAAATATTTTATGAGGAAGACACACACATACACACACCTGGGCAATTACACCAATACCAAAAATAAATAACTGAGATTTGATCAAGTAAAAAAAGCTTCTGCACAGCTAAGGGTACTACAAACCAGAGCAAACAAACAGCCTTCAGAATGGGAAAAGATTTTTGCAAGTTATGATTTCAACAAAGGTCTGATAACTAATCTACAGGGAACTCAAATTAATCAATAAGAAAAGAGCAAACAATCCCATTTCTTTGTGGGCAAAAGACTTGAACAGAAAATTCTCTGAAGATGACAGATGAATGGCCAACAACATCATGAAAAAAATGCTCATAGTCTTTAATCATCAGAAAAATGTAAGTCAACACCACTTTGATTTTGAGCCAGGCACAGTGGCTCACACCTGTAATTCTGACACTCTGGGAGGCCAAGGCAAGTGGATTGCCTGAACTCATGGATTTGAGACCAGCCTGGGCCAGAGCAAGACTTCATCTCTAAAAAATACCCGGACATTGTAGCAAGTGCCTGTAGTCCCAGCTACTTGGGAGACCGAGGTAAGAGAATCACTTGAGCCCAAGTGTTTGAGATTGCTCTGAGCTATGATGCCACAGCACTCTACCGAAGGTGACAGAGTAAGACTCCGTCACCACAAAAAAAAAAAAAAAAAAAAAAAAACCCACTTTGGGATATCACCTAACTCCAGTAAGATTAGCCCACAAAGTCCCAAAACTACAGATTCTGGCATAGATGTGAAGAGAAGAGAACACTTCTATACTGCTGGTGGGACTGCAAACTAATACATTTATGGAAGTAAGTATGGAGAATCCTCAAAGAACTAAAAGTTGACATTCCATTTGATCCTGCAATTCCATTACTAGGTATCTACCCAGAAGAACAAAAATTGATTTTACCACAAAGACATTTGCACCAGAATGTTTATTGCAGCCCAATTCACAATTTCCAAGTCATGGAAGCAACCCAAACGCCCATCAACCCATGAATGGATTAACAAATTGAGATATATGTATACCATAATACTATTTAGCCATAAAAAGATGGGGACTCTATATCTTTTATGTTTACATGGATGAAGTTGGAACACATTATTCTTAGTAAGATATCTCAGGAATGGGAAAAAAAAATCCAATGTACTCAATACTATAATGAAACTAATATATAAACACTTACACACTCATACAAATGATAAAACACAAATACAGTCTACCACAGGGGAAAGGTGGGGTGAGAGAGGAAGAGGGATGGTGATTGATGGGAAGAGAGAGGACATTGGGTGGGATCTCACCTAATGTGCATAATGCAAGAGTATATTCCAAAATAACCAAGAGGAAATTTTTAAATGCCTTACCACAAAAATAAGTGAGGTGATGGCTATGTTAGTCAGTTTGATTTAAGCATTCCACATTGTATATCAAATCATCACATTGTACTCCATAAATATATATAGTTATGATTTAATTAAAATAAAACCACTATGACAGAATCATAGTGTTCTGAAGTTAACTATATAGTTACCTTTACCAGTGAGTTTTATACTTTTATATGCTTTCATGTTACTAACATTATTTCATTTCAACTTGAAGAAGTCCCTTTAGCATTTCATGTAAGGCAGGTATGGTGGTGATGAACTCCCTCTTTTGCTTGTCTGAGAAAGTCTTTATCTCACCTTTATTTCTGAAGGACATATCTGCCAGGTATAGCATTCCTAGTTGGGAGTTTTCTTTCACTTTTAGCAGTTTGAAAATATCATCACAGTTCCTCTTGGCTGGTAAGACTTCTGCTGAGAAATCTACCCAGAATCTTATATACTAGATTCCTTTGTATATGACAAATCACTTTTCTCTTGCTGTTCTCAAAATTAAATTCTGCCATTAATTTTGAGTGTAATGTAATCCATATAATCATCCTTGAGTTGATTCTATTTGGGAACCTTTGAGCTTCATAAACCTGTATGTCCATATCCCTCCTGAGATTTGAGAAGTTTTCATTCAGTATTTCTTTAAATAAGCTTTTCCCTCTCCTTTCTCTTCTCTTTCTGAAACTCTCATAATGCACGCATAGTTTGGTTGTTAGAGTTCCATGAACCCTACAGGCTTTCTCCCTTCCCTTCCCTTCCATTCCTTTCCTTTCCCTTCTTTTCCTTTCCCTTCCCTTTCTTTCTTTCTTTTTTCTCCACTGGCTGGATAATACCAAATGATCTTTGAGTTCAAAAATTCTTTCTTTTGCTTGATCAAGTCTGCTATTGAAAAACTCTCCTGAATTTTTCAGTTCAGTCATTGTGTTCTTCAGCTCCAGAATTTGTTTGAACTTTTTTTTATAATTTCTATCTCTTTTTTTGTTAAACTTCTGGCTTTGTTAATGTATTGTTTTCCTGATTCCTTGAGTTGTCTATCTGTGTTATCCTATATTTCACTGAGCTTCTTAAGCCACAATTATTTTTAATTTTTGTCAAACAGTTGATAGATCTCTATTTCTTTGAGGTTGATTATTAGAAAATTATTGTGTTCTTTTGGTGGTATCATGCTCCCTTGATTTTTTTCTGTTCTTTCTAGTCTTTCATTGTTGTCTTCCCATTTAAAGAAACAGTCCACTCCTCCAGGCTTTACTAGCTTCAGGAGAGAAAGATTTTAATTAGTCATCCTGGTTAGGGATTTGGGGTGGGTGGGGTGGATTTCAGATCTTATCTATAGATTCACCTTCTCCACTTCTATTATTCCAAAAGGGAGTGCTTTAATAGAATCTTCTGAATACAGATATGTTTTGCCTAGAGCAATGATGGCTTACATTATAATACAACTTTCTAACCTCTGTGTCTTGAATAGACCATATATATCAACATAGTAAAGATAGTATTTCTGCTGATTAGGCACAATTAATTATTGAGGCAACCTTATGACCCAAGCAATTAACATATACGTATAAATCACAGAAGAAAATAGGGACCATGGGGCCTAGAGCAAGTTGGAAAGTGTCTGGTTCATTACTAGGCTTCTAAATTCTAACAAAACATACTGATTTGTCGTATTTAGCTGAGAGTCACTATTCACTATTTTGTGCCTACTAATCTAGCCACAGGAAAATCAAAAGCCTAGGTGGGGGTCCCAACTGAGTTCAGTTCCACTCCCCACCCCCTGTTCTGGTGTTAGCCTTTACCTCCCATACCTCCAGTAGCATCTCCTCTCCAGGCTATCATTGTGCCACCCTGTCACTCCACCCCAAGAGGGAGAGTAGAAGAGTTTTTTCTCCAAGAATAATAGTTATTTCAGCCAATTCAGAAATGCTGGCTTCATAAGTAATAGTCGCACTGATAATAGTGAAGGCTACTGAGTCCAAGGGTTGGCTGAGCTAGGAGGTAAATACCACCTTGTTAAATATCATCTTGAATTATATAGTCTTTGTCCCAGGTGCTTCACCAGCCTCCTCAAATCCCCCTCTTTCCCTAAGAAGGTCACTGCAGTTTAAGAACCCAGTTTAGGGATTGGGATAACCTTCATAATTTTCTTCTTTGAGACCCACTCTCTTTGGTATTAGAGGTCTGCAATCTCCTATCCACAATTCTAAGAAAGGACTTTAAACAGCAAACAACTTTATCATTTTGCTAGCAGAATCTGAACTAAAGTAATGTAAAGTTATAAGCAGTACTTATTTATCTCACTTAGTAGGAATAGTCATACTTTTTTTTTTCTTTTTTTTTTTAACTATACTTTTTTTGTTTTTTGAGACAGAGTCTCACTTTATCACCCTCAATAGAGTGCTGTGGCCTCACAGCTTTCAGAAACCTGAAACTCTTAGGCTCAAGTGATTCTCTTGCCTCTGCCTCCCACGTAGCTCAGACTACAGACAGTAGTCACACATTTAGCCAAATAAATATTATTGTGCTGAATTACAGGCTGGGAACATTATATAATATGTAGCATATGTGTCATATTACCTTTCTAAAATCCCAAAACATCACTGAATTCCAAATCACATCTAGCCCCATATGAGCTCTTAATAAAGCCTAGGCATCTATAGCAACTTCAAAATTAGTTCTAGAGTTTCCCTTCACTATTCTCCTCAGGAACTGAGGTAATTATACAGGATGTGTGGCTAAAAGGAGAAGGATACATAAGGAATTATAAGTCCTTTTAATATTGTGGGAGAATTTAATGAGAGGAGAATACTTTTATAGAGCTAGGCCTTAAGATAGAGTCTTTCCAAAGCCCAAGAGAACACAATATTAACCCCTAACCACACAGATCCTCATCTCTCTGGCTACCATTTGACTAAGATTAAGCCAGGAAGGAGACTATATAAAAGGAAATCTATTTTTGAATTCAATGGAAAGGTCACCTTGGGATGAGAAGTGCCTTCTCCATATAAATAAGCTTTAAAATGATAGTTGATTCCCAAGCTAAACTCGAAAAGTTTGTTCCTAGAGTAGCTAAAACAGTAGAATTTACAACATGGGATAAATTCATTTTATGAGCAAACCTAGGGACATAAGTTCTTTTCACATTACTCTTTACATAGAAAAACAGATTCTGGCTCTTTTCCGGTTATCGCAGCGCGAGCAACTATGAGCAGCAAAGTCTCTAGCGAGATGTTGTACTAGGCGGTGCGGGAAGTCCTGCACGGGAACCAGCGTAAGCGCTGGAAGTTTTTGGAAACGGTGGAGCTGCAGATCGGCTTGAAGAACTATGATCCTCAGAAGGACAAACGCTTCTCTGGCACCGTCAGGCTTAAATCCACTCCCGGTCCCAAGTTCTCAGTGTGTGTCCTGGAGGACCAGCAGCACTGCGAAGAGGCCAAAGCCGTGGACATCCCCCACATGGACATCGAGGTGCTGAAGAAACTGAACAAAAACAAGAAGCTGGTCAAGAAGCTGGCCAAGAAGTATGATGCCTTTTTGGCCTCAGAGTCTCTCATCAAGCAGATCCCACAAATCCTTGGCCCTGGTCTAAATAAAGCTGG
>CAUYPK010028738.1:0-27206 GCA_963574355.1 Loris lydekkerianus | reverse complement strand
ACAATCTGAAATATTCTCATCAAACTGTTCAATGTAGCCTTCATGGTATTTTCTTAGTTATTATATATAGACATTTGTATTCTGCCTTTAGTAAGTTTTGCCGGTACCCATTCTAAGATGCACCATAGGTGTGGCCTACTAAGTGTTGGGTACTAATCTAGGTACTGAGTTATAGCCATGAAAAATGAAAGGTAAGTTTCCTGTTAATGTGATACTTAAGTTTTTATAAGAGAACATTTAAAATGAAAAAGTAAAGAAATAAGATAAATTTGCATTGCGATATTGTAATGAGGGAAATTAAACAGAGTAATGAGATTGTAAGTGTTTAGTGAGAACTACTTGACATGAGGTGCTCCAGAAAAGATCTGAGTGAGGCAGTGGACACGAGCTGAAAGTGGAAAGAGAAGATGCCCCATGGTGAAGCATGTTGGCATGAAGAACAGCAAAGAGAGTTATTTAAGAAATAGAACAATATTTATTATTCTTATTCAGGGTGATGATGGAAGGCCAGATAAAGTGAGTTCCCATTAATTTATAATGGCATTAATGTGCCTCACTATATAATTTTTTCCAAATGAATTCAGCAGCTCAGGAACAATCACATAAAAAGCTCAATCACTCAGGATTGGGAATTTACCAGGTAGGTATGAATGATGATGGGTGTGAGAGTTTCAATAGTTGACAAGAGAGACATTAGAGTTATAGCCCATGAAATCTAAACTGATGAGAAAGATAATGAGATACTTGTCCCATAAAAATTGCAATTCCCCAAAGGATGAAGATTTGGTGTATAAGCTGGAATGAAAAGAAAACTCATGGCCAGAGAGGGAAACATCTGAATTTCAGAAGAGAAGTGAAAGTGGATAGAAAAGTAGCAGGAAAGAAATAGATACCAAAGAGATGATTTTTCAAAAAAATTAAAACTCAAGGGTATTAGAAAAAAAATAATGAGAAAACAAAATGGATGTACAAGTACAGGCATACTTCATTTTATTGTGCTCTGCTTTATTGTATTTTGCAAGATACTACATTTTTTTGTTTTTACAAATGGAAGGTTTGTGGCAACCCTGTGTCTATCATCACTATTTTTCCAAAAACATGTATTCATTTTGTGATTCTGTGTCACATTTTGTTTATTTTCACAATATGTAACCTTTTTCTTTACTATTGCATCTGTTATAACGATTGATCACTGATCTTTGATGGTACTATTGGAATTGTTCTGAGGTATCTTCAACTGCACCCACATAAGACAGCAAAATTAATCGATAAATGGTGTGTACGTTCTGACTGCCATACCACCTGGCTATTCCCCCATCTACCTCCCTCTCCTCCAGTAACCCTAGTCCCTAACAATATTGAAATTAGGCCAATTAATAACCGCACAACAACCTGTAAGTGGTCAGACAAAAGGAAGACTTTCACATTTCTTACTTTAGATCAAAAGTTAGAAACAATTAAGTTTAGTGAGGAAGGCATGTGAAATCCAAGAAAGGCTTAAAGGTAGGCCTCTTACATCAGTTAACCTAGTTGTGAATGCAAAGGAAAAGGTGTGGAATGAAATTAAGTGTGCTACTCCAGTGAACACACAAATAAGAAGGTGAAACAGCCTTATTGCTGACAGAGTTTTACCTATCTGGATAGAAAACCAAACCAGCCACAACATTCCCTTAAGACAAAGTCTAATCTAGAGCAAAGCCCTAATGCTTTTCAACTCTATGAAGGCTAAGAGAGGTGAAGAAGCTATCGAAGAAAAGCTAGAAGCTTGCACAGGTTGGTTCATGAGATTTAAGGAAAGAATCTACCTCTTTCCATAACATGAAAGCACAAGGTGAAGCAGCAAGTACTGACATAGTACATAACTCTTTGTACCCTATGAATTCATTGAGGGTACAAAGAATTAGGTTACACTCATTGCATTTGTTATAATAGATAAAGTCCCTCTTATAATTGTTTCCCGCCCCAAGAGGTGTGCCATACACCATGACCCCGCCATCCCCCTCCCTCCAAGAAAGTGGTTACTTTAGATAGGAACTACTCCTGGTGAAGACACTGTGAACACTGTTAAAATGACAAGGGATTTAGAATATTGCATTAAACTCTGTTGATAAAGCAGCAGCAGAGTTTGAGAGGAAGGACTACAATTTTGAAAGAAGTTCTACTGTGGGTAAAATGCTATCAAATAGCACCTCAGATGAAATCTTCCCTGAAATAAACATTCAGTTGATTCGAAAGTCACTTCAAACTTCACTATTGCCAGCAAACTTCACTATTGTCTTATTTTAAGAAATCATGGTCAGGCAAGGTGGCTCATACCTGTAAACATAGCACTTTGGAAGGCTAAGGCAGGACTGCTTGAGGCCAGGAATTCAAGACCACCATGGGCAACATAAAGAGATCCTGTCTTTACAAAACTGAAAAAACTAGCCGGGCATTGTGGTGGGTGCCTGTAGTCCTAGCTATTTGGGAGGCTGAGGCAAGAGAATTACTTGAGCCCAAGAGTTTGAGGTTGCTTTGAGCTGTGACACCACAGCACTCTACTGAGGGTGACATAATAAGACTCTGTCTCAAAAACAAAAAAACTAAAAAAATTAGCTGGGCATAGTGACCTGCATCTGTGACCCCATTTTCTCAGGAGGCTGAGGCAGGAGAATCACTTGTGTTCAGGAGTTTGAGGATGCTGTGAGCTATGATGATGCCACTGCACTTCTAACCTGGCAACAGAATGAGACTGTCTCAAAAAAAAAGAATGAAAGAAAAGAAAAGAGGAAAAAAATAAACCGCCAGCAACTGCCAACCTTAAGCAACAATCCCTCTGACCAACATTAACAGAGAGGCAAAACTCTCCACCAGTAAAAAGATTATGACTCACTGAAGGCTCAGATAATCATTAGCATTTCTTCGCAATAAATATTTTTAAATTAAGGTATATACCCTTTTTTGGACATAATGCTATTGAACACTTAATAGACTACAGTATAATATAAACATAACCTTCATACACACAGGGAAACCAAAATATTTATATGACTTGCTTTATGGCAATATTTGCTTTACTGGAAAATTCACTTTATTGTTGTGGTCTAGAACTAAACCCACAAGCTACCAAGGTATGCCTATAAAGAAGACAGAGAGAATGGGGGGGTGGGGGGACAGAACACTCTCAATGACAACAAAGACAAGAAAAAACAGGTTAGCAAAGCATCCTCAAAGAGGCTGAGTATTTTTAGTAGGGCAAAAAATGAGGGTCTGAAAGTGGCAGGGGAAGTGCTGGGAGAACAATTAACTCTGTGACAGGTGTGGAAAAATGATGAGCATCCTGGCTGATTGGTAAACAGCATCTAAGGAGAGTGCCAGATCGACTCAGAAAGAGGCAATCCCAAAACGTCAGAGGTGCCTGCCACCAAGGGCACCTATCCTTGTAGGAAGCAACCGTTTCTCGGGGTGTGAGGTTCTTCATCTACTCGTATGCTTCTCTTTTGCCCTGATTCCTCTAATATGACATTAACTCAGTTGGGAAAGAATCCAAGAGAACCACTAGTCTGGAATAAACATCCTTTTAGACAAATTTTAAAAATTACATGTGAAAAAAGAAAAAAAAAAGCAAAGCTGCCATGTTCACATCAGAACAGCAAAGCAGTTTATTTAGAGAGTCATTTGAACAAGGCAGACACAGTGTAAGGACCCAGGGTGGGGGGGTGATGGTGGTTTAATTTCCACCATCTGGTTATTTCCTCAGCTCCTCTGCCATGCATCACCAACCTCTCTGTGAATCCACTTTAAAAGGAAAGGGCTAACACTCCTTTTTATTTGCTTCAACATTCCCCTCAATAAAAGGTGGTACATCCAAAAGCTAAAATAAACATTCGGCCACAAAAATCATGCTGCAAAAAATGTATTTATTTACATGTAAAAGTGTTCTCTCTTCATCGTTAAGTTTAAAAAGATTATAAAATAATACAATGAGTATTATCTCCTGTGGTAAAATATACATAAAATTTACCTTTTTAACCATTTGCAAGTGTACAGTTCAGTGGCATATACATTCACATTATTGTGCAACCATTACCACAAAGGGAACCTCTGTGCCCATTACATTCACATTATTGTGCAACCATTACCACAAAGGGAACCTCTGTGCCCATTACATACAATGAATTTTACATAGTAATGGAAAACTTCTGAACAGATGTCCACCAAAATTATTAACGAGGGACAGTTCAACTTAGGTAGTTTCTTCCCACTTTTTAGTCCTCTATTTTTTTTTTTCTAAAAGGAAGTGTATTTCTAGTGTCTTTATGTTTGAGACCGTCTCACTCTGTTGTCCCAGGCTAGAGTTCCAAGGCCTCAGCCTTGTTCATAGAAACCTTAAACTCCTGGGTTCAAGCAATCTTCCTGCCTTAGCCTCCCAAGTAGCTGAGACGACAGCCTCCTGAGTAGAGGGTACTACAGACTCCCACTATAATGCCCAGCTATTTTTTTCTATTTTTAGTAAAGATGTAAAGACAGTGTCTTGCTCTTGTTCAGGCTGGTCTTGATTGAACTCCTCAGCTCAAGGGATCTTTCCACCACAGCCTCCCAGAGTGCTGGGATTACAGGCATGAGTATAATCCAGCCTCTAGTATCATTTTAAAAGTAATTTTAAATGACTTTTTTAAAAGACATTGACAGTTCAAACACTTAAAAAGAAAAAAAAAAAAAAAACCCACATAGTTGGAGACCTACTCATGACCTTATTTAGATCTGAACTGGAAACTAAAATATATTCCATGAATGATCTCAAGCAACTCAAATTTTCTATGTATTTTTTAGGATGAAAAAAAAAATGCCAGCACATTATCAATTTCCTAATAAGTATTACAACATTTAAAATAAAAATGGTTACTGCAGCACAGATGATCAATTGGCCCCTAATATGCTCACTTTCCCCTTCTTCCTGGTAATAAGAACCCCCAATTCTTATCTGGGTACACTGAAGTCCAGCAAAAAGACAGTATGTCCTGGCTGTCATTGTTGCAGATACTTGTGGCCTTATGAATAAATTTTAGCCAAAAAGAAAAAAAAAAAAGTGCTATGTGTAACTTCCCAGAAGTGTCCTTAAAGGGAAAAACCACTCTTTGGTCTTCTCTCCTTCCTGCTAGTTATTAATACTGACAAAACAGCAGAAGCCCAAGCAGCCATCTTGGACAATATGGCAACATGCTAAGGCTAAACAGATGTTTCCTTTTTTGTTTTTTGTCGCCCTCAGTAGGGTGCTGTAATGTCACTGCTCACAGCAAGCTCAAACTCTTGGGCTTAAACAATTCTCCTGCCTCAACCTCTCAAGGAGCTGGGACTAAAGGCGCCTGCCACAACACCCAGCTATATTTTAGAGACAGGGTCTTGCTCTTGCTCTTGCTCAAGCTGGTCTCAAACTCAAGAGCTGAGGCCATCCACCACCTCGGCCTCCCAAGAGCTGGGGTTACAGGAGTGAACCATGGCACCCAGCAGATGTCTCCTTTTTTGTTGTATGCAGTCATCCCATTTTTTTTTTTTTAAGAGACAGAGAGTCTTGCTTTTTCACCCCAGACTGGAGTACAGTGGCACGATAATAATAACTCCCCATAGCCTCAAACTCCTGGGCTTCAGCAATCCTCCCATCTAGGCCTCTCAAAGTGCTGGGGTTACAGATGTCAGTGAGCCACTGCGACAGCTCCATCCTAATCTTAACTGATATAATTAGTATCCCAAGGTGTATGTGAGGGATTGGTTCCAGGACCCATGTTTATATCAAAATTCCTGCATACTTAAGTGCAGTCAGCCCTCCTCTACACCCAGGTCTCATATCCCGGGAATACTGCATATTTTTTTTATTGTTTCTGTTAATGTTTTATGGGGGCTTTTTGTTCACTGTGTGTAAAGAAAATGCTGTAGTTAATAAGTTAGTCTGAACTGCCTTTTTCTTCCTCCTAAGACAAGGCTTGCTATTTTGCCCAGGCTGTTCTTCAACTCCTGAGCTCAAACAAGCTTAGCACCTCAGCCTCCCAAGAAGGTTTGACACAAAATCAAATTCTAATTAATACAGGAAAACTGTATTTTCAGTATAGTAGTATTAGTAGTCCAGCAGGAATAGTATATTTTTTATTTTTTATTTTTTTGCAGTTTCTGGCCGGGGCTGGGTTTGAACCTGCCACCTCTGGCATATGGGGCCTGCGCCCTACTCCTTTGAGCCACAGGTACCCACAGGAATAGTGTATTTTTGATCTACATTTGATTGAAAACAATCCAAGTGTACATAAACACACACAGATCAAACCCATTGTTGTTTAAGGGTCAACTGTACATCTAAATCATTTTGTGTCTTACCATATCTTCTATTCAATCCCATCCGTCAACAATGATCATAAAAAGAATGCCAGTATCATTTAGTAAATAATAAAGATGATCAATTTGCAACCTTCTTCCCATTTGAATTCTCTATAGAATTTGCCGTCGTTAATCATCCCAACATTCTGAAACTTTTTTTTTTTTTTTAATTAAATTGTAGCTGTGTACATTAATGTGATCATGGGGCACCATACACTAGTTTAATAGACCGTTTGACACATTTCCATCACACTGGTTAACATAGCCTTCCTGGCATTTTCTTAGTTATTGTGCTAAGACATTTACATTCCACATTTACTAAGTTTTACATAAGTACTGTGCTGTTACAGCTCACAGAAACCTCCAGCTCTTGGGCTTAGGCAATTCTCTTGCCTCAGCCTCCCGAGTAGCTGGGACTACAGACAGGTGCCCACCACAACGCCTGGCTATTTTTTTGTTGCAGTTTGTCCTGGGCTGGGTTTGAACCCACTACCCTTGGTATATGGGGCTGGTGTCCTATTCACTGAGCCACAGGTGCCACCCAACCATCAATATTTAAATATGAAGAAATTCCACATAAAATTCTAGCTTTCTGTTTCACTTCCAATACTGGAAAAATTGACAAAACTGGGTCTGTATTCCTACATGGTGCTCAATACTACCTTTTATTCTCAGGTGATTTTACTCATTTACCTGCATTTAATTTGTGACACCTATTCTGGAAAGATAAAATGAAGAAGTGAGATGTAGGAGAGATGGATTTACCAGGTTCTTAGTATATGCTAAAACTTTTATGCTTCTTATTTTATTTAAAACTGTCAAGCCACATTTACTAGATGAGAATACTGAGGATCAGAAAGGATGAGTAACCCTACTAAGGTCATGGTTAGCTCATGGCAGAGGCAGGAGCAAATCAAGGTCTATTTTCACCCTTTCTGCTGTCCTATGATCATCGCTGGAGTAAAAATTGTGTCCTTGGACTCTTCCACTCACGTATTTTCCTTTCTGTACTGACTCTAATTGGCAATGAGCTTTGTTTTCAGATACCTTTCTGCTGTGGTATGGAAGGCAATATGTTAGGCACATGCTTTAGATATAGACTCAGCTGATACTGGAGACATTAAGGTAAACACATAAATAATTATCATCTAAATGCAGTATACAGGATATGCCATGAGTGTGGTAGAAAGTACTATAATTGGTGAGAGAAGGACGAGATCTTTTAGAATGTGTGGCTTCTGTATGGTCATCAGCTATGCTTTTATCTTGCTCTCCTTCCATGTTTTCAGGTCACCAGCTGATTTTAAAAAATATATAAATAAATATATCTAATATATTGTTCTAATATATATATATGTTTTTTCCCAATTGCGTTTGTGCATATGTATATGGACATAAATACAGTTACTTACTTAAATACCAGAATAGGTCAGAACACTAACCTAGAACTCTTATCTTAAAATTATACGTCAGTGGAGACAGGTATGGTGGCATATGCCTACAGTCCCAGGTCATTGGAGGTTTGTTTGAACCTGGAAGACCAGCTTCTTTTCCCTTAAAAAAAAAAAAAAAAAAAAAAGAAAAAAAGAAGAAAAAGGTTAAAATTATACAAGTCAGAATCTAGATCATTGCTTTTAATAAATGTCAAATGCTGGTACAAAAATCTTTGTAGAGGGAATGTGCAGCAGAGGTTAAGTGCTCCCACTTTGGGCTACGTTATCTGGGTTTAAATCCCAGCCATGCTATTTATTAGCTGTGTACCTTGGGTGAGTTACTTTCTTTGTGTCTCAGTTTGCCTATGTGTAAAACTGGGATGAGAAGAACATCCCTGCTTTCTATGGTAATTGTGAGAATTAATGAGTTCATATACATAAAATACTTAGAATAATGCCTTCCACATGAGTACTATATTAGAATTACCTTTTACTCTTATTACTGTAATACACTCCACTGATATTTTTAATGTGCAAATAAATACATTTAGGGACATTCATTTTGGGGTGCCTCTTCATTTATTAACATAGATAACCCAGAAGCTACTGTTCTTTAGTCATTGCACAGCTTTCTCTCATTGCTGGGCTGATTTATTACATGGTCAATATAACCAGGAAAATTCTAACAAAGTGAGGAAAGGGAAATGAGTATTTATTTATTTATTTATTGAGACAGAGTCTCACTATGTTGCCTTCGGTAGAGTGCTGTGGTGTCACAGCTCACAGCAACCTCAAACTATTGGGCTTAAGTGATTTTCTTGCCTCAGCCTCCCAAGTAGCTGGACTATAGGCTCCCGTCGCAATGCCTGGCTATTTTTGGTTGCAGTTGTCATTATTGTTTAGCAGGCCAGAGCTGGACTCCAAACCTGCCAGCCTTGGTGAATGTGGCCAGTGCCCTACTCACTGAGCCATGGGCATCGAGCCAGGAGCAGATTTTAAGTAGCTCTGGTAGACTGATACATGAACCCAATGGAGACCCATCCTGACTCCATTCCCTCAATTACTCAGCGATCTGAAGTGTTGCACTGTCAGGGGAAGGCACCAGATATATCTCACTGCTTGGAATAGGAAGTTATTCTTTCTCTTCAACTGTGTAGGTTGTGTTCAAATTTCTCATGTAAAGAAAGAATTAGGGACATATAAAAGCACAGATAAGGTGTTTAATTTCTTTGTAGGTAATTATTTTATTTCATTATTTGGGGAAATACAGACTTTGCACTAAGAAAAATAGTTGGGATGTTCTGAACCTTCATTAATATGTATAAATGCTAATGTTATTATTACAGCACTAGGTTTTAAAAATTAAATATCAAATACCTAAATTCATCTTTTAAACCCCTTTAATGATGTAAACTTCCAAATAACTTTATTGAGGAACACTTATAATAATATGCACCACGTTAAAGTGTACATTTATTTGCATGTAAGATACAGAAATTTTTCATCCTGTGCAGAAGTTTGCTCATGATACTTTGCAGTTTACTCCCTACAATGATTCATCTGTTTTCTGAAATTATAGATTACGTTTACAACTCCTGTTGTCTTCTGTTGGCAGAAGTGGGTTCAAAACCCTGGTGAGGTTCAAGGGTAGGAGACACAGATTCCATTTCTTGATGGGGCAGAGGAAAGTTCTGAAAGAGCATGTAGAATGAGAATTATTGCTGTACCAATTTTGCAAAGTATGATCTGGCAACATCCTTCCAAAATTAGCCCTTTTCATCTACTCGATTCATTGGCATAAGGTTTTTTGTAATAATCTCCTAACATTCTTTTACTATTAGTAGGACTGTAATAATAGTCTTCTTTTCATTTCTTTTTTTGTAATTTGGTCCTTGTTTCCCTGATTAGATTATCTAGAGATTTATAAATGTTATTGATTTGTTTTCAAAAAACCAGCTTATGCTTTCACTAATTTTCTCTACTTTTCATCTTTTATTTTATTGATGTCCACTCTTATTTTTGTATTTACCTTTATTATCCCTTCTCTGAATTTAATATGTTCCTTTTATTTATAATTCTTCTTTTTTTATTTATAATTCTTCTTATTCTTATACATCATTATTAAGAAGAAAGCTTGCTCACTGATTTAGACTCCTATTAAATATAAGCATTTAAAATTATAAATATTATTCTAAGCAGTGCTATAAATGTGATCTATAAGTTTAAATATGTTGTCATAAATTTTGATGTTACAATTGCTCAGTTAAAATCTTTTCTTATTTGTCTTTTGGCTTCTTCTTTGACTATAGGGCTATTAAGAGGTGTTTTAATTTCCAAACATTAGGAATTTTCCTTCCTTCCTTCCTTCCTTCCTTTCCTTCCTTCTTTTCCTTCCTTCCTTCCTTCCTTCCTTCCTTCCTTCCTTCCTTCCTTCCTTCCTTCCTTCCTTCCTTCCTTCCTTTTCTCTCTCTCTCTCTCTCTCTCTCTCTCTCTTTCTTTTGACAGTTTCACTTTGTCATCCTCAGTAGAATGCTGTGGCTTCATAGCTCACAGCAACCTCAAATTCCTGGGCTTAAGTGATTCTCTTGCCTCAGCCTCCTGAGTAGCTGGGACTACAGGCACCCACCACAATACCAGCGATTTTTTTTAGAGATGAGGTCTCACTCTTGCTTGGGATGGTCTCAAACTCCTGAGCTCAGCCAATCCACCCATCTCAGCCTCCCAGAGTGCTAGGATTACAGGAGTAAGCCACCATGCCTGGCCAAACATTAGGGATTTTCCATTTTTCTTTTTGCTAATTTATTATTCAGATAAAATTCACATAATAAAATTAACTGTTTTAAACTTTAAAATTCTTTGGAATTTAGTACATTCAGAATGTAGTGTAATTATCACTTCTATCTAGTTCCATAATACTTTTATCACCCTGAAAGGGAACCCTGTGCTCTTTAAACAATCACTCTCATTCTGTCTCCTGGCAACTGCTAACCTCTTTCTGTCTGTATAGGTTTCCCTATTCTGGATATTTCATATGAAAATTGAGTCATGCAGTAGGTGATGATTTCTGGTTTCTTTCAGATAGCATAATGTTTTGGGATTATCCATGTTGCAGCATGTATTAGTACCTTATTTCTTCTTATGATTGAATAATATTCCATTGTATGAATATATCACATTTTGTTTACCCATTCATCAGTTGATGAACATTTAGGCTATTTTCCAACTTTTGGCTATTTTGAATAATGCTGCTCTGAATATTTTTATATAAGCTTTGTTTGAATATCTGTTTTCAGCCTTTTCAGGAATATACTGACGAGTGAAATTGCTGGGTCATATGGTAACTCTATGATTAACTTTTTGAGATATCACCAGACTGTTTTCCATAGTATCTACATCATTTTATATTTCCACCAGCAATGTATGAAGGTGTTAATTTCTTCACATTGTTGTCAATATTTTCTATTTTTTTTGATTATAGTTGTCCCAGGGATAGGAAGTAGTATCTCATGGTGGTTTTCCTGTTCTTTTTTTTTTTTTTTTTTTTTTAATTGAGACAGAGTGTTACTTTGTCACCCCTGGAAGAGTGCCTGGCATCATAGCTCACAGTAACCTCAAACTCTTGGGCTCAAGTGATTCTTTTGCCTCAGCCTCCCTAGTAACTGGGACTACAGGTGCCCGCCACAATGCCCGGGTATTTTTTGTTGTTGTTGTTTGTTTGTTTCTTAGGCCCAGGCCAGGTTCGAACCCACCAGCCCCAGAGCTTGTGGTCAGCGCCCTAACCGTTGAGCTACAGGCGCCCAGACTCTCATGCTGGTTTTGATTTGTACTTCTCCAATGACTAATGATGTTGAATGTTTTTTCATGTGCTTTTTGGCCATTTGCATGTCTTCTTGGGGGAAATGTCTATTCAAGTTCTTTGCCCATTAAATTTTTTTTTTTTGTATTTTTGTTGTTGAGTTGTAATAGTCCTTTATGTAGTCTAGCTGCTGGGTCCTTAAGGCGTATATAATTTATAAATGTTTTCTACCATGTGTGGGTTATCCTTTTACTTTCTTGATAGTATCCTTTGATGCACAAATATTTTTAATTTTGTTGAAATTTAATTATCTTTCTTTCATTGTTGTTGCATGTGCTTGTGGTGTCATATCTAAGAATACTTGCCAAGTCCACAATTATGAAGCTTTATCATGTATTTTCTTCTTGTTGAGAAACCCTTCTTTCCATAGTTGTATGGTCTTGGCACTTCTGTTGAAAATCAATTGACCACAGGTGTATGGGTTTATTCTTGGAATTTTATTCTATTCCATTGCTCTATGTGTTTATCCATATGCTAGCATCACAATGTTTTGATTACTGTAGCTTTGTAGTAGGTTTTGAAATTCAGAAGTGTAAGTTTTCAATATTATTATTCTTTTTCAAGATTGTTTTGGCCATTTAGGGATCTCTTGAAATTCCATATGAATTTTAGTATATACTTTTCTGTTTCCACAAAAATGGCCAATGAGATTTTGATAGAGAGTGAGTGAATCTATAGATTGCTTTGGGGAGTATAGTCATTTTAACAATCCTAAGTCTTCCAATCCATGAACATTGTTGTCTTTCCATTTATTTAGATGTTCCTTAATTACTTTCAGCAATGCTTTTTGGTACAAGTCTTGCAGCTTGTTGGTCAAATTTATTCTACAGTATTTTTTTTGTTTGTTTTTTTGAGACAGAGTCCTGCTCTGTTGCCCAGCCTGGAGTGCCATGGCCTCAGCCTAGAGCACAGCAACCTCAGATTCCTGTGCTCAAGCAATTGTCCTGCCTTAGCCTCCCAAGCAGCTGAGATTACAGGCATGTGCTATCATGCTCAGCTAGTTTTTCTATTTTTAGTAGAGACAGGATCTCACTTTGCTTATGCTGGTCTCCAAATCCTGACCTCAAGCTAGCCTCCCACCTCAGCTTTCTAGTGTTCTAGGATTATAGGCATAGGCCATGATACCCAGCCTATTCCATAGTATTTTAATCTTTTTGGTATGGGATTATTTCTTAATTTTTTCCCCATTGTTCATTGCTATAGAAATACAACTGATATTTGCTTGGTGATTTGTATCCTGCAACTTTGACAAATTTGAGAGGTTTTTTGGTGGATTTTGAAAAGATTTTCTCTAGGCTCAGTGCCTGTAGCTCAGCAGCTAGGGTGCCAGCCACATACACCGGAGCTGGTGGATTCGAACACAGCCCGGGCCTGCCAAACAACAATGACAACTACAACAACAACAAAAAAGATTTTCTCTATATAAGATACCTTAGTCTATTTAGGTTGTTATATTAAAAAAAAAATACCATAAACTGAGTAGCTTATACACAATAGAAATGTATTTCTCACACTTCTGGAGCTGGGAAGTTTGAGACCAAGACACCAGCAGGTGTCTGATGAGGACCTGCTTCATGGTTCACAGATGGAACCTTCTTGCTGTATCTTTACGTGGCGGAAAAGATGAGAGATCTCTCTAGCATCTCTTTATTATGGCATTAATCCTGTCATGAAGGCTATACCCTCCTGACCCAATCACCTTCTAATACTGCCATCTTTGGGTTAGGATTTCAACATAATGAATTTTGGAGGACACATATATTAAGGTCATAGAATAAGATCTTGCCATCTGTGAGTAGAGATAATTTTACTTATTCATTTCCATTTTGGATTCCTTTTAGTTTTTTTTTTTTTTTTTTTTTTGCTAATTCCTCTGTCTAGTACTTTTAGAACAATGTTGAGTAGAATTGGCAAAAGCAGAAATCCTTGACTTGCCCCTAATCTTAGTGGCGGGGTAGGATTTTCAGTCTTTCATCATTGAGTATAATGTCAGCTGTAGGTTTTTCATAAATGCCCTTTATCATGTTGGGGAAGTTCCCTTCTAGTTTGTTGGGTGTTGTTATGTACCATTGTTTTTAGATTTAATTCTGGTATGATCAGAAAAACAAAGTTTATTGTGATTTGTATAGGTGGCCGTTTTGGTGACTCTCCATGTTTACTTTGAAAGAGTACCTGTTCTGTAACTGTTGGATGTGGTGGTCTACAACTGTCAATTAAGCCAAACTGATTGATAGTCTTGCTCAAGTTTTCTGTATTCTTGATGATATTTTTCCCACTTGTTTTTTAGTTATGAGGCAGGGCTGCTGAGATTTTCTGCTATAATAATAGACTGGTTTGTTTTCCTTTCAGTTATGTAAGTTTTGCTCCACGTATTTTGAAGTTCTGTAGTATGTTCAGAGATATTGAGGATTATTATGTTTTCTTAAAAAATTAACCCTTTTATTATTATAAAACAACCTTCTTTTTGTGTGGCTTTATAACTTCATTCGATGTGTCTGACAATCAGCAGTTAGTTCTCATCCATGTTGACTGCCAGTAGAGTTTTGAAAGTGGTAACAGGTATGGAGGTAAACAAAGAATAGATCTTGTTTGGTGAAGCTTCATCATCATTTCATTTTCTGGTAAAACAGCCTTCTTTATCTATGGCAGTATTTTGTGTCATGAAGCCTGATTTGTCTGATGTCAAGGTAGTAACTCTAATTTTCTCATGATTAGGGTAAAATAGTATATCTTGTATAATCTTTTTACTTTTTTAACTGTCTTTATATTTAAAGTAAGTATTATTGATGATGTATAATTGATTATTACTTTAGAAAAAAATTCTGCGTGACAGCTCTGTCTTATGATGCAGTGTTTAGTTGTTTACATTTATTATATTTGTCAGTATAGTTGGGTTTAAGTCTATAATTTTGATCTATTTTATACTTGCCCTTTCTCCTTTTTTTTTTTTTTTTTCTTTTTCCCTCTTAACTTTTTCTGGATTGAGTGCTTTTATTTAACATTTTATTTTATCTCTACTACTGGCTTATTGGATATACTTCTTTGTTCTTTATTATTATTTTTTTAGTCTGCAAATGTAGTTTACCACATAAACAGATGCAAAAACAAGGACCATATGATCCTTTCACTAGAAGCAGAAAATGCATTTGATGATTTAGTACCTTTTTATGATAAGAAGTTTTAAAAATTTTAAGGTAGATGGGACAAATCTCAAAATGACAAACCCATTATTGAATGAAAAAAAAGATTTAAAGAATTTCTGCTTATAACTAGAAGCAGACAAGATTGCCTACTTTCACCACTTTTATTCAACACTGTGCTGGAAGTCCTATCCAGAGCAATGAAGCAAGACATGGAAATCAACTGTAGCCAAATGGGGAAAGGAGAGGTCAAACTACCACTCTTTGCGAATGATATTATTTTATATCCAGATAACCTCCAGGAATTGATAAATGGAATTTATCCTGGAATTGATAAATGAATTCATCAAAGTCTCAGATTACAAAATCAATGTACACAAATAAGTTGCTTTGTGGGGCATGATTCTAATGGCCTTTTTTAGGTTTGATAACAAGCTTTCAAGCACAGAGATTCAGACCCTAACAGCTGAAAATCTGTCAGGGCATATGGAAATTTTGTAGGGATATGAGGAGAGGGAAGTACCAACCACATCTGTAAAGGATGCTGTAATTTATACATATAATCCATGTAAATATGTATGAGCTGCGCCAGATACCAAACGTTTTTGAAAATAAATTTCTTAGATAAATATTAATGAGATCCAGATTAAGAAGACCCTTTAACCAAAACATGGAAGTCAAAAGCCATAAAAAAAATAGACATATAGGATCACATTACAAAATTATAGGTCAAAAAATTTCTGAACAAAATTAAGACAATTGAAACACTGTTAAAACTATGCATTTTATAAAATGGACAAAGCACAAATATCTATGATGAGCAAAGAACTGTTACAAATGGATACCGAATGGTAAACATTTGAGTAGAAAAACTTTCAAAAGTTGTGAATAGGTAATTCACAGAAGAGTAAATCCAAAATGACTAATGAACAGATGAAACAGTTTTTCAAACTCAGTAGTAATAAAGGAAACGCAAATTAATAAAAGTAACAAACAAAATGCAAATTAAACATTGAACTCCCATTTCTCAATCATTTATTGAATTGGCGAAGAATAAAAAAGACTGATAACACTTACTGCCAGCAGGGATGTGGGGAAAAGCACTCCCCTGCACTGCTCCAGAAAATGTGAGTCGTTACAACTCTTTGGAAAGAATCCGGCAATACTCACTATGCAAAATACATGTATGATTTGACCCAGTGATCCTACTCCAGGAGCCTTATACTATAGAAACTGGACTTAAGTATACAGAGATGTGTGTGTGTGTGTGTGTGTGTGTGTGTGTGTATGTATACCCTTACCCCAAACAAGAATGTTTTTTGTGACATTTTCTGGCAAGAATTTCATTTCCGTTAATATATTTTGGCAATTTATAGGATAGAATAGTATTTAACGAATAAAAAGAATGTGTTAGTCTTGTACATAGCTCTATAGTTGCTTGAGGGAGTTTCATAATGTATTTTGAAGTAGGAAATGAAAGATGGAGGAAAATATGTATATATCAACAACCTGTTAAAAAAAACAACAAAACCAGAGGGAAAAATCCCTCTGTGTGTGTGTATTTGCATATGGCTCTGAGGGCATGGATAAAGGAATTAAAGATCATATTAGATAGTTTTATTTATTTCAAAATTTTAAGGGGATACAAGGCCAGGCTTGATGACTCACACCTGTAATTCTAGCACTCTAGGAGGCCAAGGTGGGTGTATTGCTTGAGCTCAGGAGTTTGGATCAGCAAGAGCTAGACCCTGTCTCTACTAAAAATAGAAAAGAAATTAGCAGACCATTATGGCAGGTGCCTGGAGTCCCAGCTACTCAGGAGGCTGAGGCAAGAGGAACACTTGAGCCCAAGAGTTTGAAGTTGCTGTGAACTTTGAGGTCACAGGTATTCAGGGTGATAGAATGAGATTGTCAAAAAACAACAATAACAAAAATATATATAGCAACAAACAGTTTTTAAAAATATTAAGGGGGTACAAATGCTTTTGTTACATGGCTTAAGTTATGGCTGTTAGTGTGCTCATCACCTGAATAGGGTTCATTTTGCCAATGGGCAGATTTTTATGCCTCCCCCTTCCTGATTTCCAATAACATTACATCTATTTGTGCCCATATGTGCCCATTGATTAGCTCCTGATTATTAGAGAGTACATGTGGTGTTTGTTTTTTTTATTCCTGAGTTACTTTACTGAGTTTAATGGTTTCCAGTCTCATCCAAGTTGCTCCAGAAGACATAATTTAATTCCTTTTTATGGCTGAGTAGTACTCCAGTCATGAATTATTTAGGTTGAATCTACATGTTTGCAATATACATTCAAGTGCAGGTGTCTTTTTGATAAAATTACTTCTTTGCCCACTCTAGGTTATTAACAATGTTTCCCTGGCTTTGGGAGAGGGAAGAACTTGAATGTAGAGGATGAAATGTGGAAAAAGAGAGGAGGGTAGGGAAGTTTTCCACATTAATGGAAACAACATGTGCTACAGAATTTTGTTTAAGAGATATTTAATATACACATATACACATGCATTAAGAGATGTGTTAATGTTGGTTATAAAATATTAACAATGGTTATCTCAAGGTGGTTGGAATTTCAGGTGACTTTTTACCCTTTCTCTTACCATCTTGGCAAATGTCATGTGGCTTGTAAATGGAAGAGCCTGGATTCAATGTATTTGACATAAAAGTACACTTGCACACACAGCATATGTCCTCCCAAGGGACCACAGCCCCAGCCAGTCCCAGAGATATAAGCAGAAACTCATTTATCAGAACAGGGATAAAAAAGGGGGTCTGGATGGAAAAGGAAGGCAGGAGTTTAGTTATCAGAACTGAGAGTCCAGAGACTGTCTGGAAGGACTGTACGAGGCTGAGCCCCAGAGTGCATGGCAGAGCTGCTTGCCTATACCCAGTTGAAGATCAGGCCTCTTTTAAGACAATGATTCTCTACATGACTGCATGTTGGCATCTCCTGGGGAGAGTTAAAAATCACTGACACCCACTGCCCTTTCCTCAGTTGTATTTAATAGGTCTAACTTACATATTGATCATGGGAAGTTTAAATTACTCCACAGGTGTTTCTAATATGTAGCCAGAGTAATAATAAACAAGAAGAAAATCAGGAATCAAGATAGCCAAATTGCAATAACTCTTATGCATAAGAAGATGACCTGATAGAACAGCAATTCTCACACTTCTGCTAGCATCAGAATCACCCAGAGGGTCCACTAAAATACAACTGCTGGGCTCCAACTCAGAGTCTGTGACTCTGTGGATCTGGGTTGGGACCTGAGAATTTGCATTTCTAACAAGTTCCTAGATGCTGCTGAGGCTGCTGGCTGGGGCCACAGTTTGAAAACTGACCAGAGAAAGAAGAGACCTGAGGGTTCTCTGCCTGCAGCTGTGAGGAGAGTGGGTGTAGAGCGTGGGAACCAGGCAGGGCTGGACAATGCAATTTGCCTTTTCTTTTTTTTTAAACTTAGATAGATTTAGAGTGTACAAGTGAGAGTCACCTTTCTGAATTCTCACTTGATCAATTCATCTACCTGCAAACTCTCTCTAATACAAGTCAATCTCACTACTTCACAAGAGAGATTTAAGTATCATTAGCTGTAATGAGATCTTATACTAATAAGACTTTATTGCTTGCCATAAAATATATACTCTGCTTGTTTGCCACAAAGAGGTTACCCTAAATGAGAGAAACCCAAGTTTGCCTGACATAGAAAATGGATGTGATACATTTTGTAAAGCAGTTATCTTTCATTTTTATGTTGTTTGTTGACATTCTCATTTTCTGAATTCAATAGCACATCATCAGTGTGGTTTCTAAGTAATTTTCATAATGTAGCAAGAATATAGCACTTTCTGAAAGCACTGAATTAATTGATTCTGATTAATCTTCTTGGCTTTCTTGCAAGTAAGTAGCTGTATCTCTTCTTTTGAGAGAACCCCACTGACTTGAAAGGAGAAAAGGGGCTATGTGACTCAGCATATGCTAGTGGTTAAGGCCTGTAAGACTGCTGGAATATTTCTTCAGGAGTTAGGGTCTTTTTTTTTTTTTGGTCATCCTATCATAATCCCAGAGCATACAATTAATGTAATTCAAGGATGCAAAAATTCCCAGCTGTGTATATCCACCACTAGCCTGTGACAATTTCTTAATTCCTTCTATGATGGATGTTTACTTAGGTTAATTTAGGTAACAGAAGTTTAATGTAAAGATAATTAGTGCAAAAATAGTCTTATTAATTACAATTTTAAAAATTCACCTTTAATAGATATTAGAGCAAAATCCTAAGACATAAATTTCAATAATTTCTAATAAGAAACTTTGATTAAAGAATTTGAGTCAAGATTTATCCTCCCACCGAAAGTAAACAAGTGAGCTATATGTGAAACCATAGCTTTCAGGATATTAGTCATTAGGCAGTGAAGGAGAGTGATTCCCAAGAGAGGAAAACAAACAAGGTGTGCCCTACAAGTGCCCAGCTTTCAGTGTTGGGAGAGTTTCCAGGCCACAGTGCAGAAAGCATGAAGCTTGGGGAGCCCAGCAGATACCTAGAGTTGAGGAGATAGTGCTGAGAGTGCATGGGGATCAAGGCAGTGAGAGTTCCCAGGAGAGGATACAGAGAAGAGAGATCCATGCAAAGACAACAGGCTGCAGGCCCTCCTCAAACATCCAGCAGGATACTGACCAGTGCCTTTGTAGAGGAACTACCTGAGAACTGGAAAAGAACTGCTGAAAAGATTAGAGAGAACAGTGCCCTGGCCTTTCTCTGTGCTAGTCAGGGCTTGCTCATGTATTTCTGTCTTCATCCCCACTCCCAACACACACTGGATTGGAGTATTATGAAGTAGGTGGTCTTTCCTTTATCTTCTCCCCATAGTATCTCCTTCCTCCTTTGAGAAGAAGGTGTAGACTCAGAAATAAAGTCCATTTTCTCACAGGGTCAGGATAGAGCATCCCTATTGCTCAGCTCATGTGTTCTGACTTTTCCCAGGCAAAATTTACTTACCTGAGTATAGTTTGCAAGACGTGCACCCAGCCATATGAAACAGGTAGGTAGCTTTTCTTGCCTGGCCCCAGAGATTGTAGTAGACACTTCAATGGAGTAGTCAAGAGTGCAGAGTTTGCAGTAGGCCAGCAGGGATCTGTGTCTGACTCCACCTCTGGAGAGCTTGTGGCTCTGGGCCATCTAAGTCACTTTTCTAACACAGTTTCTTTGAGCTATAATTATAGACTCTTTTTTTTTACAGCATGACTTAGATTAGTAAATGATAATCTATGTGAAGCACAGTGCCTGTCACATGGCTGAGGGTATTCCCAGACTCTGAATTCCCTGGCAGGCTCTACCTCTGCCCCCAATAGATTGCAGTTTTCTAGGCAGTAAACCTGAGCGGTTTACAGGTTGATCAGAGCTAGCCTGTTTGTGGCCTTTGCCCTGTAGAGCTAGCAACATAGGAGCATGATTGTCAACCAGGATGCAAGTCTTGATCCCAGGACCAGACTGTCCCATTTCATGGGGTCTGAGTGCTGGGAACTCTCTTTCAGGTAGCCAAGGTGGATCTAAATTTTGGTTTCTCTCCAAGATCTCCCATTACCCCTATCCATGAGGAGAATTTGGGGTGTCTTACGAACTTTTAAGTGTTCCAAGAATTTCTAATGTAAATTCACCAATAACTTACTCTAATACTGATACAGTTACTCCATAACTGATCACTTTGGATAATGATGTTCCTTTCTGCCTTGTTCCCATAATTAGTCTTCCTAATCACTTAACTCTTTTTCTCTTGCAGGTTACCCCTTTGGTAGCCTACTTAATACATGAGTTTACACTGAAATACAGTTATCAAAATTAAACAATACAAATTATGTCCTTGTTAAATTAACACATTGTATAGCAAAATGTAGTAGAAAATCTAATGAGTGGGGGTGGGGTGGGGTGGAGACAAGATGGCTGACTGAAGCCAGCTTTCCATAGAGGCTCCCATCCAGAAGGAGAGTTAAAGGACAGAAATTTAGCAAGTAACCAGGTGGATTAGAGTGCACCAAGAGAGAAGGTTGAAGAATGCACATCAACCCCACTGAGGTGAGCTGTGACCCCAAGGATACAAACAAAAGGTATAAAATCCATCACCAAGCGGACAGGACTCCCCTCCCCCATGAGAATGACTCAAAGTGCCCCACAAACAAATGAGCAGAATTCAAAGGTCCTCCCACTACACTCCACAGGAGAGACCCTCTAAAAACTGAACCTACCACCCCTACTAGGGTCCCACGGCATTCTCCTGCCAGGCATAAAACTGTATAAAACTGTATATATTCTCTGCCTGCAATTCTGAGCTTCCCTGCACTCCCCTCCACTCTCACTCTAAGGTCTTGAGGCCTCCCCCCCAGGAGTTCAGATTCTTAGATGATTTCTCGAGGGTGGTGGACAGGGCCTATACTGCAGCTGGTCAGTGCTGACTCTGGGGCATGGGAGTGAGGAGAGGATGGTCGGCTAAGAGGGAATCACACCAGAGCGGCGGTGCCCTGAGGCACAGGAGCCTGGCTGAGCAGATATAGATTTCCTTGTGATTCAGCCAGGTGCAAACCCCTGGAGTATCTGTTTACTAGAGGCAACTGGGTCACAGCCCTGCGGGTTTATCAGTGATTGGGTGTGGCAGAGGTGCAAGGTGGGGAAGGAGGCATAAAACTTCCCAGACTGATCTATTTGCTGGGGTGGGTCCTCAAACTCCAACTTCCACAGTGGTGAAAGGATTAAAAATGTCCACTGGACTTTCATAAAACTCGACACCCAAAATTTTACCAGACTTATCAGTATTCTCCATTAATGTTAACAGCTTAAAGTGTCCTATAAAGAGGCACAGGTTAGCTGAATGGATACAAAAACTCAGGCCAGATATTTGCTGCATACAAGAGTCACATCTTACCTTAAAAGACAAATAAAGGCTCAGGGTGAAAGGATGGTCATCCATATTTCAGGCAAAGGGAAATCATAAAAAAGCAGGCGTTGCAATTCTATTTGAAGTCACAATAGGCTTTAAACCAATGAAAGTAAGGAAGGATAAGAATGGTCACTTCATATTTGTTAAGGGTAATACTCAATATGATGAGATTTCAATTATTAATATCTATGCACCCAACTAGAATGCACCTCAATTTATAAGAGAAACTCTAACAGACACGAGCAACTTGATTTCCTCCAGTTCCATAATAGTCGGAGATTTCAACACTCCTTTGGTAGTGTTGGATAGATCCTCCATAAGAAGCTGAGCAAAGAAATTTTAGATTTAAACCTAACCATCCAACATTTGGATTTAGCAGACATCTACAAAACATTTCAGCCCAACAAAACTGAATACACATACTTCTCATCAGCCCATGAAACATACTCCAAAATCGATCGCATCTTAGGTCACAAGTCTGACCTCAGTAAATTTAAAGGAATAGAAAATATTTCTTGCATCTTCTCAGACCACCATGTAATAAAAGTTGAACTCAGTAACAGCAGGAATATGCATACTCATACAAAAACATGGAAGTTAAATAACCTTATGCTAAAAGATAGGTCAGAGATGAGATCAAGAAATTTTGTTGATCAAGATAGGTCAGAGATGAGATCAAGAAAATTTGTGCCAAATTTTTGGAACAAAATGACAATGAAGACATGAATTATCAGAACCTCTGGGATACTGCAAAGGCAGTACTAAGAAGGAAATTTATAGTGCTGCAAGCCTTCCTCAAGACAATGGAAAGAGAGGAAGTTAACAACTTAATGGGACATCTCAAGTAACTGGAAAAGAAAGAACATTTCAGCCCCAAACCCAATAGAAGAAAAGAAATAACAAAAATGAGAGCAGAATTAAATGAAATTGAAAAGAAAAGAATTATACAACAGAATAATCAATCAAAAAGTTGGTTTTTTGAAAAGGTCAATAAAATAGATAAACCTTTGGCCAACATAACCAGGAAAAAAAGAGTAAAATCTCTAATGTCATCAATCAGAAATGACAAAGAAAAAGTAACAACAGACTCCTCAGAAATTCAAAAAGTCCATAATGAATATTACAAGAAACTTTATTCTCAGAAATATGAAAATCTGTAGGAAATTGACCAATACTTGGAAGCAAGACACCTCCCAAGACTTAGCCAGAATCAATTGGAAATGCTAAACAGGCCCATATCAAGTTCTGAAACAGCATCAATCATACAAAATCTCCCTGAAAAGAAAAGCCCAGGACCAGATGGCTTCACATCAGAATTATACCAAACCTTTAAAAAAGAACTAATACCTATATTACTCAAACTTTTCCAAAATATAGAAAAAGAAGGAATACTATCCAATGCATTCTATGAACCAAATATCATCTTGATCCACAAACCAGGAAAAGACCCAACAAGAAAAGAAAATTATAGACCAATATCACCAATGAATATAGATGTAAAAATATTCAACAAAATCCTAACAAACAGAATCCAGCAACACATCAAAAAAATTATACATAATGACCAAGTTGGTTTTGTGCCAGGGTCTCAATGCTGGCTCAATATACATAAATCTATAAGTATAATTCAGCACATAAATATATTAAAAAACAAGGACCATATGATTCTCTCAATTGATGTAGAAATAGCTTTTGATAATATCCAGTATCCTTCATGATCAGAACACTTAAGAAAATTGGTATAGAAGGGACATTTCTTAAACTGATAGAGGCCATCTATAGCAAACCCACAGCCAATATCGTATTGAATGAGTTAAATTGAAATCATTTCCACTCAGATCAGGAGCCAGACAAGGCTGCCCATTATCTCTACTGCTCTTTAACATTGTAATGGAAGTTTTAGACACCGCAATTAGGGAAGAAAAGGCGATCAAGCATATCCATATAGGGTCAGAAGAGATCAGACTTTTGCTCTATGCAGGTGATATGATTGTATATCTGAAAAACATCAGGGATTCTACTACAAAGCTCTTAGAAGTGATCAAGGAATATAGCAGCATCTCAGATTACAAAATCAACATTCATAAATTGGTAGTCTTTATATATATCAACAATACTCAAGCTGAAAAAACAGTTAAGGACTCTATTCTATTCACAGTAGTGCCAAAGAAGATGAAATATTTGGGAGTTTATCTAACAAAGGACGTGAAAGATCTCTGTAAGGAGAACTATGAAACTCTAAGAAAAGAAATAGCTGAAAATGTTAACAAATGAAAAAACATACCCTGCTCATGGCTGGGAAGAAACAAAATTATTATAATGTCCATACTACCCAGTGAATATACAATTTTAATGCAGTCCCTATTAAAACTCCACTGTTATACTTTAAAGATCTTGAAAAAATAATACTTCCTTTTATATGGAATCAGAAAAAAACTCAAATAGCCAAAACATTATTAAGAACTAAAAACAAAGCAGGAGGAATCACACTACTCAGACTATACTATAAATCGATAGTGATCAAAATAGTATGATGCTGGCACAAAAACAGAGAAGCAGATGTCTGGAACAGAATAGAGAACCAATAGATGAATGCAGCTATGTTCCGTTATTTGATCTTTGACAAGCCAATTAAAAACATTCAATGGGGAAAAGATTCCCTATTTAACAAATGGTGGTGGGTGAACTGGCTGGCAATCTGTAGAAGACTGAAACTGGACCCACACCTTTCACCATTAACTAAGATAGACTCTTAAAGATTTAAACTTAAGACACAAAACTATAAAAATACTAGACGAGAGTGCAGGGAAACCACTTGAAGAAATTGGTCTGGGCGAGTATTTTATGTGGAGGACCCCACAGGCAATTGAAGCTGCTTCAGAAATATACTACTGTGACCTGATCAAACTAAAAAGCTTCTGCACAGCCAAGAACATGGTAAGTAGAGCAAGCAAACAGCCCTCAGAATGGGAGAAGATATTTGCAGGTTATGTCTCTAACAAAGGTTTAATACCAGAATCCACAGAGAACTCAAACATATAAGGAAAAAAGAACAAGTGATCCCATCGCAGGCTGGGCAAGGGACTTGAAGAGAAACTTCTCTGAAGAAGACAGGCACATGGCCTACAGAAATATGAAAAAATACTCATCATCTTTAATCATCAGAGAAATGCAAATAAAAACTACTTTGAGATATCATCTAACTCCAGTTAGATTAGCCCATATCACAAAATCCCAAAACCAGGGAAGTTGGCGTGGATGTGGAGAAAAGGGAACACTTCTACACTGCTGGTGGAAATGCAAATTAATGCATTCCTTTTGGAAAGATGTTTGGAGAACACTTAGAGATGTAAAAATAGATCTGCTGTTCAATCTTATAATTCCTCTACTCGGTATGTACCCAAAAGACCAAAAATCACATCATAACAAAGATATTTGTACTAGAATGTTTATTGCAGCCCAATTCATAATTACTAAGTCATGGAAAAAGCCCAAGAGCCCATCGATCCACAAATGGATTAATAAATTGTGGTATATTTACACCATGGAATATTATGCAGCCTTAAAGAAAGATGGAGACTTTACCTCTTTTATGTTTACATGGATGGAGCTGGAACATATCCTTCTTAGTAAAGTATCTTAAGAATGAAAGAAAAAGTATCCAATGTACTTAGCCCTACTATGAAACTAATTTATAGTTTTCATATAAAAACTATAACCCAGTTATAACTTAGGAATAGGGGGAAGGGGGAGAGGAAGGAGAAGGAGTGGGGAGAATGGGCAGAGGGAGGGTGATTGGTGGGATTACTCCTGCGGTGCATCTTACAAGGGTACATGTGAAACTTAGTAAATGTAGAATATAAATGTCTTAACACAATAACTAAGAAAATGCCAGGAAGTCTATGTTAACTAGTGTGATGAAAATGTTTCAAACGGTCTATACAACCAGTGTATGGTACCCCATGATCACATTAATGTACACAGCTATGATTTCATAATAAAAAAAAAGAAAAAAAAGAAAAAAGAAAATCTAATAAGTGCTCTAATAAGTGCTCTAATCTTTCCATATATCTGCAATAAGTGTATTATACTATGAAAATATCTATGATTCTATTGTTGACAAAGTCATAAGTACTCTTAATTTTACTGTGACTTATTGCCTACATTCATAGTGAAGGCATATGGTATATATTTTATGATAAGAAAAATATAATCCCCCCAGGTTCATAGATCTCTGGTTCCTTGAAGGGTGAAGTATCTCTGCCCTGAAATTACATAGACATTTTTTTTCTTCTTCATTTGGATACATGGTTCAAAATCTGACAAACTTTGCAAAGTCTTAATAAATTTTGTCAGATGAAGGTGTATTGTTTGGCATATTAATATACATATTTAATATGCTTGTATAAGAGTAGTTGGTGTTAAAACAGATGCTAGATACACAATGAATAATTGAATGTATCTGAAGATTCAGGTGTGTCAGGGTCCTGCCCCAGGAGCAGGGTCTGCTAAGATCTGTGGAAACTGGCGGTGACTGACTGAAGATATATACAGTTACAAATGGCAGTAAAGAAATAGATGTGAGACATAGAGTAGAATTAAAAATGAGAGCTCAGGAGTCCTTTGCCCATTTGTGGGATTCCAGCAATGGCCCTGGGTGTTTGTTCCTCTCTGCTTTTATTGAAGTCTATTTGTGCAGAGGGTAAGATGAGGGACAAAACAAAGATGCCAACAGTTTCTCTGATTGAGCATATCAGCTCCTATTGTTACTATTATTTTTTTTTAATTTTTTTTAATTTTGAAAATTTATTTATTTTTATTGTTAAATCATAGCAGTGTACATTAGTGCAATCAAGGGGTACAATGTGTGGGTTTCATATACAATCTGAAATATTTTCATCAAAGTGTTCAACGTAGCCTTCAAGGCATTTTCTTAGTTATTATATGTAGGCATTTGTTTTCTGCATTTAGTAAGTTTCGCCTGTACCCATTCTAAGATGGACCACAGATGTGGCCCCACCCATTACCCTTCCTCCACCAAAACCTCATCCCTCCCTTCGCCTTCCTTGGCCCTTTCCCCATAGTCTTGTGCTATAGTTGGGTTATAGCCTTCCTGTGAAAGCTATAATTTAGCTTCATGATGTAGAGCTTCAATGTAGAACTGAGTACATTGGATACTTTTTCTTTCATTCCTGAGATACTTTGCTAAGAAGAATATGTTTCAGCTCCATCCATGTAAACATGAAAGAGGTAAAGTCTCTACCTTTCTTTAAGGCTGCATAATATTCCATGGTATACATGTACCACAATTTGCTAGTCCATTCGTGGGTCGATGGGCATGATTGGGCTTCTTCCATGACTTAGCAATTATGAATTGGGCTGCAATAAACATTCTGGTACAGATGTCTTTGTTATATTGTGACTTTTGGTCTTCTGGGTATAAACCTAGTAAAGGAATTATAGGATTGAATGGCAGGTCTATT